>OX457026.1:102912327-102953128 GCA_949752745.1 Protula sp. h YS-2021
GTGGTGTCATGGATTTGGTTGTCAAGGTTTACCATCAACTTATGACATTGATTCAGCATTTATCCGCGCGAATACAACTTGGGCAGCTGAACTCATGCTAGTTGTAGCTGCTAGAATTATTTTACATTATGATGATGGCGTTCCATTGACGACGAATGCATCAGAACTTGTTCGATTCAACAATGAACGAGTTGAAGTGAATTCAAAGCTTTGTAAAATGTTTGAAGAACTATAAAAAAGCTGACTCTACAATTTCTAATGACATAAAAGGAGAAGGGTGAAGTGAAGTCATCATTCAACGCGCAGCCATGGAGAAGACAAGCAGCTTTAAAATTAGTGCAAACTTAACCATTACTGTGGAGCATGGAGAATTTGGGCTATTTCTTCGAATCAAACGTGGAGAGAGATGGCTTGCTTTATCACCATCCTTGTGGAAGATTGTGTGTCAGAACTTGACAAGATTACGCAACATTGGCTTCAAACTGTACTTAACGCAAACGAAGTGGCTTGAAGTCATTTCATACTTGGATATGCGCTATGTGAGTTTTGTGCAAACATCACTGTTTGAAGGGAAAGAATATACGCGTTACATCAACATGAATGATGGTGAATGGGAGACATTGCTTCAGGAAATCCATAGCATAACCTCAACCTTACTGCCATGTACGGAATGTCATGGGAAGAAAACTCCTGTTAAGCTGCAAAAGGACAATCGAATGAAAGTGTCGAAGCTATCCAAGAAAAGACTGGCTGAAGTTCGATTGGAGAATATGGATGTGCAAAATCAACTTGGACTTACCTGTGAATATTGTGGTGCTTACGGATATGCTGAGGATTATGATTGTCACTGTCATAAGTACAATTGCAAGTTGTGTGAACCTGACAACTTCTGCAACAAGTGCGGCTCACTAACAGTATCTGCCGAGTAAGACTACAAGTCATTTGCTTGCCAGCCGTCAAAGTGTGTAGACTTGTCATATGGATATGTGAAAGATGGATGTAGAAACGTTTTTCAAGGAGACGTATGTGGACTACATGATAAGTGAACTGGCGCGTTTTGGATCTATTCAACAACAACTGGAACACTTTGACATCTATTGGGAACTTGCTCATTCCACGCTGAACGTACCGAAATTACGTGAGGATTTCATCAAAGAGTGTGTGCTTTCAAATATTGACGGAGCTGAGGAGTTTGATGTGGAAGCAGCATATCACTTTGCTCGATTTGATCCAAGACTGTTTGATGAAGTGAGAGAGTGGCTAATCTACATTGCAGTATAATGAACGACATTAAATTGAGACAATATATTGTACAAAAAACATATTGTGAAGAAATGTTATTAGCTGTAAAAAAGTTTGCATGTTTAGTATGTCCTGCTTGTCAAAATGAAGAGTGTTCAGAACATACTTGTCATTCTGCATGTGTCTATACATATTGGAATGAAGCTAAATATTACATTCATTTAGATAAAGTGTTAGATAATGCAAATCAACGTTGTGAAAAATATGGTCTAGATGCTATCACATTTGATGAATTAAGTAGTTGGTTAATGTACATTGAAGATCAATGGACTCCAATTATTCACACCATTGTATCAATACTTGATTTGTAAGATATGTTGATAAAATGCAAGATGTGTTGATAAAATAAAATTCAAGATATGTTAACAAGTGTTAATCATTTAGTGTTAACATGTCGACGTGGAAAGACTACCTAACCAATATTTATTTTAAACCTGGTCAACCCGGGGCATTTGCTGGTCCTTACAAACTATATCACATATTAAGAAAACATGATCAACCAGTCACTCATTCACAAGTGAAGAAATGGTTACAGGATCAAGATGCCTTCAGTTTACTACAACCTGTAAAATACAGGTTTAAAAGGCAACGTGTCATTACACGTGGAATTGATGACATGTGGGATATTGATTTAGCTGACATGGGAAACATAGCTTCCTATAATGATGACACCCGTTTTTTATTAGTTGTCATTGATGTGTTTTCCAAATATTTATGGGTGCAACCAATGCCTAATAAATCACATACGAGTGTCATAGAAGCCTTTCAAAAGATTTTTCATGAAACACAACGAAGACCACGAACTCTAAGGTCAGACAAAGGAACTGAATTTAAAAACAGATGGGTAAAAGCATTTATGAAGAAGGAGGGAATACATGCCTACACGACAAAGAATGAAACCAAAGCCAACTTTGCTGAGAGAGTCATTCGTACTCTAAAGGGAATGATGTATCGATATTTCCTACATAATCAAACGTATCGATATATGGACATCCTTCCAGACTTAGTGTATAATTACAACCATAGACCTCATGGCTCCCTCCCTAATAAGTATGCTCCTGCAGATATTCGTAAAGACAACGAATCGAAAGTGTGGAAGTATATGTATGTAGACAAATTGAAATTAAAACCAAAGAAGAAGAAAAAACCCTACAAATTTAAAATTGGTGATCAGGTTCGCATTTCTCACATGAAATATGTATTTCAACGGGATTATCATATAAAGTGGACGCAAGAAGTGTTCATTATCACACATCGTTGTAAGAAGCAAGGAATACACTTGTATCGTGTGAAAGACTTTTTAGATGAAGATATTGACGGACATTTTTATGAAGAAGAACTGCAGAAAGTGACAAAAGATATTGAATCAGTCTACAGAATTGAAAAGGTCTTGAAAACACGAAGAAGACGAGGTGTTAAAAAATTATTTGTGAAGTGGTTAGGTTGGCCAAAGAAGTTTAACAGTTGGGTGAAAGAAACAGATATTCGAAAATGAAGCATCCATTCACGTGTTTGGTCTCTGGACCTACAGGCAGTGGTAAAACTTCTCTCGTTAGAGAAATTCTAGAACAAAAGTTAATTAAACCCTCTCCAAAAACCATTTTATGGCTCTATGCAGCAGATCAGCCTTTGTATAAGGGAATGAAAGGTGTGGAATTTTACCAAGGCATTCCAGATAACATTGAAGAGCGTTTTAACCCGAAAAAACCAAACTTACTCATCATTGATGACTTAATGACCAAATGTCAGTGATGAACGCATGACACGTCTATTTAGTGTTGGTAGCAGTCATCAAAATCTAAGCATTATTTTTATTGTGCATAATTTGTTTCATCATGGTAGAGAAATGCGTAATATTAGTTTGAATACACATTACATCATTCTGTTTAAAAATCCTAGAGACAGTCAACAAATAAGTACATTAGCGCGACAAATGTATCCTGGAAAATCTCAATTTCTCATAGAAGCCTATCAAGATGCTACCAGCAAACCTCATGGCTATTTATTCATTGATTTGAAGCCGAAGACAAATGATCAACTACGTATTCGTACAGGCATTTTACCAAAAGATACACATTACGTATATGTTGATAAGGTGGCGTATGAACAAGAACCAAGTCACTTAACCATTCGCAGCCAAGATGTCTAAACGTATTCAAGCGAATCAACCTTTTCTTCACTTGCTCGCACGCAGCGGGCCTAAGCGACGTAAATCCTTGCTACAACAAGCTACTAAGGAGGAATTAACTAGCTTGTTTGAAATTTGTTTGAATATATTGCGAGGACATTTACCCTTAAGCTCAAAAAGGTATAAGGTATTCAAACGTGAACGTCATACCCTACGCACACTAGCAGATAAGAAGATATCACTTCGAAGAAAAAAGAAGTTGGTTAATCAGAAAGGAGGATTCATTGGAGCTATTGCTAAATTTGCATTGCCCTTGTTAGCTCAGCTGCTGTTAAAATGAAACATACTATGAAAATGGTCCTCATTCCTGAATATGAATATAAAATGTTGTTAGAAAAGAAGGGAAAAGATGGTGAAATCAAAACGAAAGTGAATAAACTTTTACGTGGGAAAAGAACTCGTGAAAAGGCAATAGAAATGTCTCAAGTTATTGGCCGTCATTTACGAACAATTCAGTCGCAACAACAGCGACAAAAGTCTGTTACATCATCCAAAGCAGAAAAATCAGAAAAGTTCCAACAGTTTCTAAGCCATTTTCAACCTATTTATCATGTAAAACTAACACAACTTCTAGCAGAACTTAAGAAATATGGTACGAGATGGACAGATAAAAATGAACTTGTTTTAAAAACGGGTACTGTCATTACAAATTCCAACATTATTGATTTGTTGAAAGAAGCATTGGTTGCTACAAGAAGAAAAGAACAACGAGAACCACCGCATGGTTGGAAGCAGTTTATTGAGGAAATTGTAGATGCTAATATTCCAAAAACTGTTTTTGGTAAAAAGACAACTCGTGAAGATATTACAAAAGAGATACAACAACGTCAACAAAGGTTGTTTCCAGAAGGATGGGAAACTTTTTAACATGGATTAAAGAGTTATGGTGTTGTTGTTGTAAAGAAAATGGAAATAAAAATACTATTCCTGTAAAAATTAGGTGTGTTAGTGCTTGTTGTCAGGGAGAAGTAGTAGATACCAATGTAGATCATGTAGATAGCAATTTAGACGACAATGTAGACAACAATGTAGAAAGTGAGGATGAAGAGTGTCAAACATGAAGTAATGTATATACACATCTAGTCTATCTACATCACATAAACGATTTAGCTGTCATGGAGTCAACAAGTTTTTACATTACTTTACCCAGCAATGCTAGTATGAACTATTATCCCAACAACAAGACTTCGAATTATCAAATTCGTATGCCTCGAACCATCTATCTGAACGGAAAATATGAAGTGGCATTAGCTGAAATTCAATATCCACATACATGGACAACCATGAGACATGGAATGGACTATTCTATTCAGTATCGACAACAACCACTGAATAATATTGTTCTTGACACAATCAATATTCCTTATGGTTACTACAGATCCATACAAGAAATATGTCATGCAGTCAATGAAGAAGCAACTAATTCTATGAAAGATGACCTTAAAGAAGGTATTCGGATAATGTATGATAAAATTAGACGACGCGTTTTTCTATATCTAAATTATGGCTTTGAAGTGTCATTCTCCACTGGATTAGCTGAGATTTTAGGATTTATCCCAAATCAATGGTATACTGAAACGTGTACAGCTGAATATAAAGCTGATGTGAAACAGCGGTTTTATACACTTTATGTGTACTGTAGTATTTGCGAGCCACAAGTTGTTGGTGATTATTATGTTCCTTTGCTACGTTCTGTTGCAATACAAGGACATGATGGAGACATTATCATGAAAACTTATGGAGAACCTCATTATGTTCCTGTAAACACATCCAAATTTGACGTGATAGAAATGAATATTAAGGATGACACAGACCATAATGTTCCATTTCAAACTGGGAAGGTGATCTGTAAACTTCATTTTCGACCAAAAGCATTATGAAAGCATACACACACAATCCATCTATACATCGCAACCATTTTCTTCATCAAGTGGGTGGAGAATTACCAGGATTTAAAGGAGCGCGAATACAATATGGAGATGGTATTGGTTCAATACTGGGATCATTGGCTCGAAAAGCTATTCCACTGCTTAAGGCAGGGGCTAAAATCGTTGCAGCACATCTTAAAAAGGCTGCAAAAGATGTCGCGAAAGATGTTACAGGTCGAGTAGCACAACGTATGTTTGGTGATGAGTTAGGAGGACAAAAGAGAGCGAAACCAGCAAAACCTGTCAGAAGGCGAAAGGCAGCTAAACGGATAACATCAACAAAATATAAGAAAGATATTTTTTAATCATGTCTTTAATTCATAATCATTCTTGTGAATGTAGTCTTTCTCCATTAGAATGGTTTCACATACCACCAACGCAAACTGCTGTAGAAAAAAGCTATAATGTAGACTATCAACCACTAACTACTATTAGAGAAGGTGCTCCAATAGAATTCTACATTCCTGCGAGTACCGAAGAATATCTAGATTTAAAGAACAGTAAACTCCATATTGTATGTCGCATTGTAAAGGTTGATGGAGAAGCGTGTGGTGTAGATGATAACGTGTCATGTATCAATGATTTGTTTAATGGGTTATGGTCTAATATTGAATTATTTCTAAATGATCGATTGGTATCACATAGTAACAATACTCATGGTTATACCAGCATCATATCTCATCTCATTCATGACTCGGAAGAAAGTCTCCATTCTGAGCGCTCTATGCGTCTCATCTATAAAGATACTGCTGGGTCAATGAATACTCATCAGGTGAAAAGACCTAATCATGAAAGATATGTATCAGGTTTTCATGTAAATATTGACGGTGGTGATATAGCTGAAACAGGAAATAATGGTTTACATAATCGCTATTTGTATACACGTCTAAGCCGTGAGTTTATGCTTACAGGTGGTTTAAGGGTAGATTTGTTTGAGCAGGATCGTTATCTTCCCAATGGTGTTAGTATGAAATTACGTTTACATAGACAAAAAGATGAATATGTATTAATGGCTGCAAATAATGGTTTTAAAGTAGAAGTGAGAGAAGCGTTTTTAACCATTCGCAAAGTGAGGGTTAGTCCAGGTATTCAGTTGGGACATGCAGATGCATTGATGAAAAGTCCTGCTAAGTTTATTATTACTAGAAAAGAATGTAAAGTTTTAGCTATTCCAACTGGATTTCAATCTTTTGTGAAAGATAGCATCTTTTTAGGTCAATTACCAAAACGTATTGTCATTGGAATGGTTCATAATGAATCCTTTGCTGGAACAGTATTGAGAAATCCATACAATTTTGAACATTTCAATCTTAACTTTATGCAGCTTTACTCTGATGGTGAACCAGTCCTATCAAAACCTCTCAAGCTTGATATAAATCGAGGCAAATATCTTGATGCTTTTGAAACACTTTACAAATCTTTTGATAGACTGGATGGTGAGAAAAGTTCGATTATAAAACGGGAAGATTGGCCTAGAGGTTATTCTTTATTTTCTTTTGACTTAACACCTGATTATGATGGTGCTGATTATTATGCCCTTATCAAACATGGGAATTTGAGACTAGAAATGAATTTTGCTGGTGCCTTGCAAAATACAGTCAATGTTATAGTGTATGCTGAATTTGATAACATTGTTGAAATAAGTGCAAATCGTAGCATTCAATTCGACTACCAGTCATGAACACGAAGCAGATAGAAGCCATCCTATCCCATGATGCCACAACAAAAGACTTGTTTCAAGGTGTGTTTGCCATGGACCAGTTACCATCTTTACAACGCGGTGCCTATGTCATCAACACAGACGATCATGATGAGCCAGGAGAGCATTGGGTGGCAGTATATTATGACGAAGACCCTGCAGAATATTTTGACTCTTATGGACTTTTACCTATAGACAGTCGTTTGAATAAGTTTTTAAAGTTTAATTTCATTTATAATTCAGTTCCATTACAAACACCAATATCCTCTACATGTGGATTTTATTGTGTGTATTATATAATTCAAAGAGCTCGAGGACATAGTCCTTTTGAAATCATTGATGTATTAAGAAGAAGTGATGGTGATTTTGTTGTAAAGGATTTTGTATATAGACATTATAAACCATTATTTTATTGATGTTGTATTAGTTAAGTTGTATTAGTTAAGTTGTTGGTAATTGTGAATTGTATTATGAATATTGTAAATAAACAAGACAGTTTTATACAACATTCTTTGTTTATTGTGTTATACATTATTTACATTTCAACAATTATTTTACATTGAATTTTTTATTTTACAAATACATTCAATACATCAATAAACACATGCCATTCATACCAATCTAAATTAATATATGTATCATAGACATTACATTCACGTTTGTAAATGCTATGAAAACTAGCATAACACTGTCCACTACCAAACTTTATTATTTTAACATCTTCATGTTCAGACAGTTTCAGTTCATATCCATGATCATTCATGTCAATGTTCATCACCATAACACACATGGGATGTGTCAGTTCAATGGACTTGATGCCTCGCATGAGTTGCACTCCTTCCTCTTTGAATTCAAGCGATAGGTTCTTTCCAATCCAATGCTTGTAACAGAGCGTGCCATTCCACTGTGTTGAGGGTGATGTAGTCGTAGCATTTTGTAAGCTCGTCATATTGGCGAAATCGTACAAACACGTCTAAATAGTTCTCAGTCACACGTACTTCTAAATCCTCTGAGAGTTCAGGAGAAAGCCAGGTATCCTCAGCTCCTCTAGATGGTCTTTCAACACAGATTGTTCGTCAGTTGATAGAATGATATACTTTCCAAAATGTTTTAGCACGATGTCATCATATACGTTTCTCAGATATGAGAATCCATGCGTAATGGGTTCATATTCCGATAAAAAGTCTTCCATCTCGTTCAACAGTCAGATGAACTATGAGCTGTCTCCTTGTCTGCAAAGACGTTTTTATGCTCGCAAGATGGCGAAGAGTGGATATTGTATCACTTCTAGGAATCGTAAGACTGCGCGCCAGTTCTTGATATCAAAGATGATCAAATCTGTATATGGTGTATCTGGCACAACTCCCTTATAATCCTCTGGATAATCCTGTAAAAGATTTCTACAGATTTCTACACGTATGTTAGAATCATATTCAGCCACCGTCACTTCCACTTTATTTTCAAGTCTACGTTTAAACCCATGTTCAAGTGGTATGTTTTTAAAGTCTTTCCACACTTCAGGTTTAAACCGATGATAACTTGTCTGAGAACCTAGTATCACTTCATTCCTATCATTTACAGTAAGGTAAGCACCACGGTTCAGCATGAGTGCATTCATGTTTTTACCTTGTTATGAGCCGTCTTCTTGTCTGCGAAGCCTTTTATCCACTTCTTTCACCTGCTTCTTCAGCATTTTCCATTCAGGTATTGTCAGCAAAATTCCCTTTTTCGTAGGACGGTTTTTTCCAGTCCCCTCATCTCTCAGGTACTTGCGAATGTTTACCACTCCTTCATTGCTTTGTTTCATAATCTTGATATGCTTTCCATTTCCTAGAGAACGCATTCCATCCCACGACTGTGGTGTTGGTGCTGTCTCCACTTTCAATTCCTTGATGGTAGTGGTAGGATTTTTCACTTTTAAGTCTTTAACTGCATCTGCAAGAGTATCCATATCAGTTGTAGATCTCTTACGACTTTCACGTTCCATGTTAACACTTCAATGTTCACACCTCAAATAACTCTTCCGTTGGAGGACCTCCCCCTTTTATAACATTGCTTTGTAATGTCCATGCGCTAAAGTGGAATAGCCATCACTCATCACATATCGCTTGTCGTCATATGGGGAGAGGGCTACTTTCCTCAACTTCTCCGAGAAAAGCTGGTGACTTCGGATAATGTGTCCCGTAGCCATCGTTTGAGTCTTCTTGAACAAACTGTCTCTATACTGTACATGTTTAATACGTCTTTGACAAGCTTGAGTGATGCCTTTAGCTGTATGTTTTTCTTTCCCACCACACAATTAACTGTACATTTTCGGTCTGAGTCCAACAAACTCTTCAATAGGGACGCCTGCCGTCTCATCCTTCATTTTCCCAAGCACTTTTTTGTTCACGTTGGAATGTAGGAAATGATCCGGCGGATAGTCACTTGTGTCGAACAGGTCAGCATCTTGCTGCATATCCTTGTAGATATCTTCCGTTTCTATGTCGTAACATAGACTGTCGGTGTCGCTGAACAATAACTTGGCATTGGGATACTTTACCATGATGTAGTTGTAATGAAAGTTGAACATAAGCACTTTGCTGAGGTCAAGAATGGTAAAACCAACTTGAATGGGTTTATCCAGAAGCAAATCCACTTTGCGTAAATGTACTGCGGTCAAATCTTCGTTGAAAATTTTGAATTTATGGAAAGAAGGTTTGGCTACAAGTTTCTTGAACCGCTTTTCCTTGTGAACAAGTTCAACATTGATTCGCTTTCTCACATTTTCCATGGTTTTGCCAAACACTGAGTTGTTCATCAGTTTGAAGAAGTCTTTCTCAAATGGGTTCTTGGCCAATTTTCTCTTTTCCGTGTTCAAGGTAATGTATTTTGCCAACCATTTGCTCTGTTCAAACATGATGGCGCGATGAACTTTAGTGACTTTCAACCCCAGTGAGACGTACTGTTGTAAATTCCTGTAATGAAGTACATATTTCTTCTTGTCAGACAAGTTAGGAATGAGCTTTTCACTGGATTTCTCTTTCATGTTTAGATCTTTCCGCAGCTTCTGACTGTACTCTGACAATTCTTCAACTTTGACACATTTCCGTTCTGGAGCCACTGGGTAGTGATTATGATGATCATGGATTGAATTTGGATATTCTAAATCCACTTCCAAAATGAATCCAATGTCGTCATCTTCATCCACATCCATGAAGTCGAGGGATTCTGGCTCGCTCACCCACATAAATCCTCTTTGTGGCATGCTTTGTGACATGGCCCAACCATACAAGTTGTTTGCGTCGAGGTACATCAAATAGTTGTTTGGTATCTCAGAATTGTAATCTGCTCCGTAGGGATTATTCGCTTTCGCATACTTGTGCGTGATTACGGATATTCCTCCACGTATGCCTTGCTCAACCATTTGGTACATGTCGATGTCATTGATCAATTGTGTGTATTATATAATTCAAAGAGCTCGAGGACATAGTCCTTTTGAAATCATTGATGTATTAAGAAGAAGTGATGGTGATTTTGTTGTAAAGGATTTTGTATATAGACATTATAAACCATTATTTTATTGATGTTGTATTAGTTAAGTTGTATTAGTTAAGTTGTTGGTAATTGTGAATTGTATTATGAATATTGTAAATAAACAAGACAGTTTTATACAACATTCTTTGTTTATTGTGTTATACATTATTTACATTTCAACAATTATTTTACATTGAATTTTTTATTTTACAAATACATTCAATACATCAATAAACACATGCCATTCATACCAATCTAAATTAATATATGTATCATAGACATTACATTCACGTTTGTAAATGCTATGAAAACTAGCATAACACTGTCCACTACCAAACTTTATTATTTTAACATCTTCATGTTCAGACAGTTTCAGTTCATATCCATGATCATTCATGTCAATGTTCATCACCATAACACACATGGGATGTGTCAGTTCAATGGACTTGATGCCTCGCATGAGTTGCACTCCTTCCTCTTTGAATTCAAGCGATAGGTTCTTTCCAATCCAATGCTTGTAACAGAGCGTGCCATTCCACTGTGTTGAGGGTGATGTAGTCGTAGCATTTTGTAAGCTCGTCATATTGGCGAAATCGTACAAACACGTCTAAATAGTTCTCAGTCACACGCACTTCTAAATCCTCTGAGAGTTCAGGAGAAAGCCAGGTATCCTCAGCTCCTCTAGATGGTCTTTCAACACAGATTGTTCGTCAGTTGATAGAATGATATACTTTCCAAAATGTTTTAGCACGATGTCATCATATACGTTTCTCAGATATGAGAATCCATGCGTAATGGGTTCATATTCCGATAAAAAGTCTTCCATCTCGTTCAACAGTCAGATGAACTATGAGCTGTCTCCTTGTCTGCAAAGACGTTTTTTATGCTCGCAAGATGGCGAAGAGTGGATATTGTATCACTTCTAGGAATCGTAAGACTGCGCGCCAGTTCTTGATATCAAAGATGATCAAATCTGTATATGGTGTATCTGGCACAACTCCCTTATAATCCTCTGGATAATCCTGTAAAAGATTTCTACAGATTTCTACACGTATGTTAGAATCATATTCAGCCACCGTCACTTCCACTTTATTTTCAAGTCTACGTTTAAACCCATGTTCAAGTGGTATGTTTTTAAAGTCTTTCCACACTTCAGGTTTAAACCGATGATAACTTGTCTGAGAACCTAGTATCACTTCATTCCTATCATTTACAGTAAGGTAAGCACCACGGTTCAGCATGAGTGCATTCATGTTTTTACCTTGTTATGAGCCGTCTTCTTGTCTGCGAAGCCTTTTATCCACTTCTTTCACCTGCTTCTTCAGCATTTTCCATTCAGGTATTGTCAGCAAAATTCCCTTTTTCGTAGGACGGTTTTTTCCAGTCCCCTCATCTCTCAGGTACTTGCGAATGTTTACCACTCCTTCATTGCTTTGTTTCATAATCTTGATATGCTTTCCATTTCCTAGAGAACGCATTCCATCCCACGACTGTGGTGTTGGTGCTGTCTCCACTTTCAATTTCTTGATGGTAGTGGTAGGATTTTTCACTTTTAAGTCTTTAACTGCATCTGCAAGAGTATCCATATCAGTTGTAGATCTCTTACGACTTTCACGTTCCATGTTAACACTTCAATGTTCACACCTCAAATAACTCTTCCGTTGGAGGACCTCCCCCTTTTATAACATTGCTTTGTAATGTCCATGCGCTAAAGTGGAATAGCCATCACTCATCACATATCGCTTGTCGTCATATGGGGAGAGGGCTACTTTCCTCAACTTCTCCGAGAAAAGCTGGTGACTTCGGATAATGTGTCCCGTAGCCATCGTTTGAGTCTTCTTGAACAAACTGTCTCTATACTGTACATGTTTAATACGTCTTTGACAAGCTTGAGTGATGCCTTTAGCTGTATGTTTTTCTTTCCCACCACACAATTAACTGTACATTTTCGGTCTGAGTCCAACAAACTCTTCAATAGGGACGCCTGCCGTCTCATCCTTCATTTTCCCAAGCACTTTTTTGTTCACGTTGGAATGTAGGAAATGATCCGGCGGATAGTCACTTGTGTCGAACAGGTCAGCATCTTGCTGCATATCCTTGTAGATATCTTCCGTTTCTATGTCGTAACATAGACTGTCGGTGTCGCTGAACAATAACTTGGCATTGGGATACTTTACCATGATGTAGTTGTAATGAAAGTTGAACATAAGCACTTTGCTGAGGTCAAGAATGGTAAAACCAACTTGAATGGGTTTATCCAGAAGCAAATCCACTTTGCGTAAATGTACTGCGGTCAAATCTTCGTTGAAAATTTTGAATTTATGGAAAGAAGGTTTGGCTACAAGTTTCTTGAACCGCTTTTCCTTGTGAACAAGTTCAACATTGATTCGCTTTCTCACATTTTCCATGGTTTTGCCAAACACTGAGTTGTTCATCAGTTTGAAGAAGTCTTTCTCAAATGGGTTCTTGGCCAATTTTCTCTTTTCCGCGTTCAAGGTAATGTATTTTGCCAACCATTTGCTCTGTTCAAACATGATGGCGCGATGAACTTTAGTGACTTTCAACCCCAGTGAGACGTACTGTTGTAAATTCCTGTAATGAAGTACATATTTCTTCTTGTCAGACAAGTTAGGAATGAGCTTTTCACTGGATTTCTCTTTCATGTTTAGATCTTTCCGCAGCTTCTGACTGTACTCTGACAATTCTTCAACTTTGACACATTTCCGTTCTGGAGCCACTGGGTAGTGATTATGATGATCATGGATTGAATTTGGATATTCTAAATCCACTTCCAAAATGAATCCAATGTCGTCATCTTCATCCACATCCATGAAGTCGAGGGATTCTGGCTCGCTCACCCACATAAATCCTCTTTGTGGCATGCTTTGTGACATGGCCCAACCATACAAGTTGTTTGCGTCGAGGTACATCAAATAGTTGTTTGGTATCTCAGAATTGTAATCTGCTCCGTAGGGATTATTCGCTTTCGCATACTTGTGCGTGATTACGGATATTCCTCCACGTATGCCTTGCTCAACCATTTGGTACATGTCGATGTCATTGATCAATTCCAACTTTGTCGCTTTCAACATTGCATCCCACGACAGTCCTGGTGCTGTATAGTAGTGAGCAGGATCCAATTCATACGTGTTGAGGCATACTTGACGAAAATTTTCAAACACGTCAGCTAGTAATAACACATCTGATTTCAGGTACAGGTCGTGGTATTCACCAAATGTGGTACAGTTGAATGTATCCCACACCTTCTGCGCATGGGTATAATCCTCATCGCCAATGTCCTCTTCGCTAAGCTGACTATGAAACTTGTCCTTTGATGGTAGCCGTGTTTCAGCAAACTTGGATGGTTCGTCCACGTAATCGTAGGGGTACACGCCCTTTCTCAGCAGCAAATCTTGTTGATCACTATCGTAAATGTGAGAGGTCATGTTGTAGAAGTTATCTTTCCCTTCTGCTGCAAGGTTGGATACCAACTTCTGTAGAGAGGTACTCATGAACTGAAAGCTGTCTGTAAATTTCAGATTGCTCATGGTGAATGCAATACATTTCTCAATGGTGTTGGGAATGACTGTAATCGTTTCATCTTTGAATTTTCCGATTTCCTCCATGATAAGGTGACTGTCATAGCCTCGCAAATTGTGGAAAAACACAGGAATGATCAAAGAATCTTTATCCCCTTGCTGATCCTTTCTAAGTCGGAATTGTAAGTTGCATTCATTATGCGCTGCTCCGCGATATTTGCCATTGATATGGTCATGATCTCTCACACGATCTGCTCCTAGAGGTTCATGACAAATGTAGCAATCAACAGCGTTCTTAAAATTCTCTTTGTCTTCGCGAGTCATCACCATTTCCTTTGGTCGCTCTAAACCACGTACAATACGATCACGTTCATTCAACATATGGTCTAAAAAGACCTTTACAGCATTGTCTCCTCGATACACGACTGGTGCACGTGTGTTGTACTGACTCACAACTACATAGGCAAAGCTGTTTGGACGATGATGTTGATACTTGTCTCCTTCTTCATGCTTTTGCGTGAAACATTCAATGTCTGCATAAATCACAAACGGTGCTCGCTGTTGCTTGGCTACATTCTTAAACTTAACGAATGGTTCCTTGGGAAATGATAAACGTTGCGCGCCATGCTTGCCACACACTTCACGATGCTCATCTAAAAGCTCTTGTCGCATAAACCCGTGAAGACAGTTGAAACAATAAAAAGCTGCACCATTATGCTTTGATCGATAAGTCATCAGTCTGCTGAAATTCTTGATGAGGCAATAATGTCTTGTCTTGTCATTGCTAATCAAAAGCAAGTTGATTTCTCTCGCACTGGTGTTTCGACTGAGTTGTATGGGAACAACGACATCATGTTCATATCCAAACACGTTAATGGACACATCATTCTCCTTTTCAAACTTTGGAATGTCTGTAATCGGTGTTGGAAATGTCATGCCTTCCACCTTCAATTCGTTCTCAAATAGCTTGTATTGATGCACACGCTGTGGGTCATTGCTTGTTGAAGGGTGAAGGTGAGCCAGTACAGACCATAAGAAACATTTGTTGTCTTTATTCTGAATGTTTAACACACCTAATGTATTCTTCACTTTCTTCGGCAGTGGAATAAAACTACTCGCATCCAGTGGCGCTGACGTAGCTGTATGTACTTCAATGTACAGTATGTTATCCAATACCCAGCCAGAGCCTTGTCGCTCATGTTCATCAAACTTAGTAAACAATTCTTTATAGGCGTCTGGCAAGTCCTGCTCAATATCTGCTGGGTTGTATGCTGTATATGTTGGACTGCTGATAAATGAATTATCCACTTGTTCTACCATAACACCTTCAGCATTCGCTGTCAGTTTCTTGAAACGTGCATGAACGACAATGTACCATTTCATTCCATAGTTTAAGGTCTCCAACAAATGTGTCTTGATACGGTTCTCTTGTTGTCGCATTTCAAGCAGTAAATCCGATCCATCCTCAGACTCAAATCGTCTTTCCTGCGCGTTTTCTCCCAGACTAACCCTTCTACCTCTCCCTACTTGTCCTGTTTTTTCTTTCTTTGAAACATGTTCTTCATGAGACACATTTTCCATCTCAGCTGGTATGCATGCATGTGCCTCATAAGTATCCATAGATGGAAATATTTTAATGCATTCACAGCAGAGGAACGGATCAGGTCTGATAACACCATGTTGTACCGTCTTTCGTCTCTTGGCTTCAATCATCTCAACAAGCTCTTCATTAGCACGTTTCATCTTAGCTTGTTTGCATGTATGTGCTACGAACAATTCCAGAGATGGAAATGTCACATTACAATCACGACAGACGACTGATGTGTCTGAATTAGATGCCATTGTTGTTGTCACGTCAATTGCTTAAACTGATATGATGAAATGTAGGTCTCACTCATCCTATTTATACCGCCTAGGCATGTATTGCAGAGACATCTAGCGGAGAGCGATGTGTTCTGACGATACCTGAAAGCATTAAGAAAAGAAAAGCATAATATGTTTTCAAAAAAAAACTTAAATTTTGGATTAGAACCCTGATTTTTACCCTACTACACCATGGTAAAATGTTCAAACTTATTTTATACATCATATTTTGTCAAAAAACAAAATTTGTTAAAGTTGGTCTAGAACCCTCATTTTTACTCTA
The DNA here is from genome assembly GCA_949752745.1 of Protula sp. h YS-2021. Classification (NCBI taxonomy): domain Eukaryota; kingdom Metazoa; phylum Annelida; class Polychaeta; order Sabellida; family Serpulidae; genus Protula; species Protula sp. h YS-2021. The sequence continues at coordinate 102,928,646 of OX457026.1, forward strand.
CTACACCATTGTATAATGTTTAAACTTATTTTATACATCATATTTTGTCAAAAAACAAATTTTTTTAAAATTGGTCTAGAACCACCATTTTTCCACTACTATGACTTTAGAATATTCAAATAAGTAGCGTGCTAAAATGTTCAAACTTATTTTATATATCATATGGTGTTAAAAACTAAATTTGTTAAAGTTGGTCTAGAACCACCATTTTCCCACTACTATAACTTTAGAACATTCAAATAAGTAGCAAGCTAAAATGTTCAAATTTATTTTATATATTATATGGTGTTAAAAACTACATTTGTTAAATGTGTTTTAGAAGTGTCATTTTCCAACTACTATAACTACTATAACATAATGTTACATGTTACATAGTGTAAAAAAAAAAAAAAATAATAATGACTTACCACAAGTCATTGGTTAATTTGTCTTCCAATCTTGCACTTCCCTTTTCCAAAGAATAACCAAATCTTTCACTTCTCTTTTCCTATGAATAGCTAATGTTTCACTTCCTTTTTCCAAAGAATAGTCAATGTTTCACTTCGTCTCCTATGTGTATTCCAGTCAATCCTTCACTTGTTCTTCAACAGTACAGGTAAGAGCAACTGTTTTCCCATGTGTATCCAACGGCAGCCAGAGCTTGAATGATGCATATGTGCACATACAATGTGCTCTTATAGGAGTGCTGAATCACATACTGGGGGGGGGGGGGGGTCGGTCCATAGTATGTCCCGGGGGGGTGGGGGGTGGGAAGGGTCGGTCTATAGTATGTCCTGAGGGGGGGGGGGGGGTCAGTCCCGACTGCCGCTTAGGGGGGGGGGAGGGGGGGTCGGTCCATAGTATGTCCTGGGGGGGGTCCCCATGGTATATGATTCTTGACCAGGGGGGGGGTCCTCATGGTATATGATTCTTGACCAGGGGGGGTCTAGACAGTATGACGTCACAAAGTGCGGTGATTCTCTCGTTTCTCAACTACTTGCAGAACACAGCACAAACAAAGTCAAACATTTAAACAGGCGCACAGTGTCAAGACAGAACTGCTTGTTTATTCTTTCTTTGACCCAGAAATAAACATCTAGGTTCAAAATGTGTGTGCGTTGCACAAGCAAAACAACAAAAACTAGAACATAAGGATTCCATCAAACAGCATGATCTTGTAGCACGAGTCAGCTTAACAATGTGAACATAACACTGGTCGATGTGAACATAACACTGGTCGATTAAAATATGGTGTGAAATAAACAGCTGTAATGCTTAATAAAGTCCAGTGTACAGCGCTGTTTCATATTTAACGAAAACTAGAAACGTCGAAATATATAAATTATAATAGCCTCATAAACATTAATGCGCAATATTGTAACATTCTTGTAACAAATGGACGACTCATCCCCGGTGTATACGGGCATCTATGTTTTAGAGAGCTTTGTCTGTTTTTATTTGTCGGGCGGGGCGGGGGGGGGGGGGGCAAGGGACGGGAGCTAATCAAAACAAGCTAAACAAAAGAAGCGTCGAATTTGCGTTTAGAAATACATTTAACCTCTTTTGAAAATACAGCGCAAAAAAATAAATAATAATAATTTTAAGCAATAAAGCTATCCACATCCTTACTGAGGTAGTCTTTAAAAAAAACTGGATTACGCTTATCACTTGTCTATAGTCAATATTTTAGAAATCTTAGTTTCAATCCGTCCTTCCGACTTTATGCATCTCCTCTTACATCTAGGCAAAAGCAAATGACGCAATTGTTTTTATCACAAAGGCTTTCGGTTTCGTCTCAAAATAGCATTTGTAATGTTCCAAAAAAAAACGAGGCTTAAATCTTGAGCGCATCTCAATAAAAAGGGAAGAGGCACACTCCTTCAGACACAGCTCTCAGCTCGAACGCTTCAGTTCTCTAGAACGCAAAACTTTGCAAATCATGGATAAAGCTGTACTGATCGAGGATCCGCAGAAGGTAGGGACAAAAAGAAGAGAAAGAATACACTGGAACAATTTGCTAAACAAATTGTTTGTTTTAGTAAAATTTTAACAAATATTTACAAAGCGAGATTGAAAAACAATTTTGTGAAAAATATAGCTACTTGACGCTATAAACTCATGAAACTAATTTCAATTAAAATTAAAGTTGTGCCATAGAAAAATTTTATAGAATGCCGTTTTAACATCTAATGCTTATTTTTTTATATCAAATTATAATTTAAGACATCAATAAATCAATGTAGAGCTCAATAATTTATATCTTGCTATCAATAATTGAATTTTAGATGGCTACAATTTATTATTGAGGTCAAAAAAATCAACTATACAAACTGAAAAAATCTTAAGGGAGACACTTATTTACATAAAATATAACGAATCGTCAATTAAATTTTGGAGATGAAAATTTGAATTATTGAGATCAACAATAACAACTCAATTTTTCATCTCAAGAATTGTTTCTTTTTTGTAAAGTTAAATTAAAAAAAAAGATTCTGCATACAATGACCAGTCATTATTTATTTACAGATTTGTGCTTCTGAACTTAAAATAATAGATTGATATTTTGATATCAGTATCAGTCTGAAATAGTGATATCTGAAATGCATGCTTGATATCAATAAAAGAAAAGGAATTATTGAGCTCAAAATTGATATTTTGCTCTCAAATATTTCATTTTTGCTATTTTGTATCAAAAATTAATTTTAATCTCAAAAAATCAATTTTTGAGATCAAAATTAATACTTCATATCAATAATTTCCTAATACATGTGAAATGGCATTCCATAAAATTTACCATTTTTTCAATATTTTTAATTGCGTTATAATATTTATTTTGTAGCAATTTCAACCAAATTATCTTACAGCACTTATGAAAGTTTTACTCACTTTAAGATAGTTCAAAACATTTTAACGTTGGACATTTTTTACCTTTCAATTTTAAGACGAAAACATCATATATGTCCTTTTGTTTATGTTTATAACAATTCAAAATATAAAACTAAAATTGATTTCAACAGTCGCTTTTCTGACAATTTGTGTTTTATTTAAATAAAATAAAATTGTTTAAAAACTTATATAATAGAATAATAAATAATAAAGAACAGTAAACTCATGAATAAAAGCATATTTCAAGTATAATAGATTGCAACAAAATGGCTGTAAGACTGAGAATGTGTTAGGAATGTTTACAGTTAGCTATTTATTGAAAAGCTTAATTGTTGTTTTATTAAAACACCAATGCTCGTAGTCGTACATTGCAGAGCACTTCAAGCTCCGGTCGCCTTAATCGGAATTTAATCGGCTCTTTGGTTTCCTTTTCGCTTGCGTTTGTGGTATTGTTAACACTCGGGACTTGGTATGTTACACGACTAGCATGCTACTCAAGTGCTGGCCTGAAACAGGTTACTGCTTACGACGTAAGTGTTTGCAATTAGCTTGATGGTTTTCTGGATAAAAGTTAATTGTTATATGTAGCCATTAGCAAAAAATTTCAGCGACATTTATTTATGTATCAATAACCGTTTTTGAATAGAAATAATGTTGTTCTAAAAGTGTATGCAAATGAGGCTTGGGGATAAAATGATAATGTTTAATTCAAAGGTACCTATTGCTTTGAGATTACTAGACTATGGACACACTTAACAAATAACCAATATTGAATTAAACTAAATGCTTGAATTTTCAGCAAGCTACTTTCATGCTGAAATTAATGAAACTGTGAAATTAATTATCTTTAGGCTGAATATGACGTCGGCGTGCTGCACAACAAAGGCGTGCTCCGTGAACACGTGCTGGTTGATGAAGTGCGCGAAACGGAAGTTATCATCGTCCGTGCACCAGAAACACAGCACATCAGTCACATTCGCGCCTTAGACTTCGCACAGGCCAGTATTATAAATAATTTTAAATGCTTTGTAAACCGCTTCACTCTGTGATACATATGTATATATATATATATCTGACATCTGATTCGTCCTCAGTGTAGAAAAATGCCCGATAACAACATTTACCCGTTTATTGGCAGCTGCAGAGAAAAGCTCCGCCAAATTATTTTGCCGCACTTGGGAAAAAACATCCGAATGTAAAACATGCATTCTAAACAGAGATTTCCCCCTCTCCTTCCCCTGACATGGGACTTATTATTCAATCCAATGCATTCGTTTTTTAATAAATATGTTCTTTCATTCGTATCCATCAGTATGATTTGTAATTTCTGTCAAGTTTTTAGCCATATCAAGACCTCATCATCATCAAGCCCTAATATTACACCTTTTTCCTCAATTGCTTATAGTAGAGCCGCTAAATAGGCTGCGTAAGTCCTCTTAAAATGCCGATACCCTAAAATAGTGAGGTCATACGATATATGCATGATACTATGGCTAATACAACGGCAAATAATGGGTGTTAAGGTACATAGATATCAGGGTCTCAACTCAAGCGTCCGATATATTGCGGGTTTCTAATACAGTAACGCATGCATTTGCTACCACAACCATGTCCTGTGTTAGGAATCGTGGGATGTCCTGTTTATTGAGTTTTCTTGTTATTGCAAAATGCAAAGGGATTGAAAAAATCTGCCCGATATAGCGAATTGTAGGTTTTATCGATAGTTGCATGGAATTTTAACAGGCTCAAGGTAAGTCATTTCGCCGAATTCGAATTTCGGGTTCAACGATATGGAAAAAAAAAAACAAAACAAAAAAAAACAAGCGAACTGAAGACATGTCCAATTAGTGAAATGCAAAGCACAAAAACAAAATGAATCGAATATCCCATGTAAAAGTTCATTGGTTTGGTATTTGCATTGCGGTTTCGCAGGTAAGTAAACGTCTTCCTGTAGCCCAGTCCGTAAAACATTAACATATTTAAGCTTCAATATGAGTCTATAAATAGGAAATTATTTAGTAAAGGGGAGCCCAGTAAGGACACCTCACCATTTTGTTCCTGCATTGCGTTATATCTTACTAGCATTTTAGTGCATTTACTTGACGCATATGAGGTTGAAGTGATGCCAATGTGTGTCTATAATTTACAGAAATTGGACGTGATCTTCAGCAGTGAGACAGGCCAATGCTACTTTGCGCATATGAGTGACTCACACCCAAACTTTCAACAGGATACAGATGCTCTAAAACAAAGAAATGTAAATTGACTTGTTTTTCCTTACATGTCTCTTTCGGCAATATTCTGTTAACTGTAACGTTAATATCACTTTATCTCCTCCTTTGATGCTAATAACTCAGTCAATCAAAACTAAACGTATTTTCACTCTTTTATTATTTTAATTTATATTTTATGTTTAGCAATTTTTATATTCATTACAGCATCATTTCAAAGTACCAATGTTAAAATAATTGGAATTCTAGATGTAAAGATATCTTCGCTTATAATACAAAGATAATTTGTTGTGAAGAAATAACTTTATCACTGTTTATAAATTTAAGTTGAGTAGCACAGTCGATAAGCTGCAAAGCATTGGATAAGTACAATTCATAGAAATCTTTAATAGGAAATTTTATATGGCTTAGAATTTTAATCTAATTCAAACTGAACTATCACATTTGCATACAATACGTGTTACTTGTGTCTAGGGTAAGACAGTGGATGGTAAGATAGTGGCTGAGTACACCGTTGGGGAGCGTCATGCAGAAGCTGAACTGATCCCTAATGATCTGACAGCGTTCTGCTCGTCCAAGAACTCGTATTGGCTTCAACCAGGAACTGAATCTAAACCTGGTAAAATTTTTCATTTCAATTACTTTTGCCTGACGATTTAATATCTATAAACAAAGCTACAAGTTCATAAAGATAAAAGGGTAAGCGAAACTTAACGCTGCAATTTTTATTTTGATAAGACAAAAGAAGCAAAAGAAGCTGTAGCTGGGAATGCTGGAATGATTGCGACTACATGGGCAGATGCAGAACAGTGTGCGGCCTCCGCTGTAGATTCTGATTGACTAATGGCAACGAGAGTGACTTTTCATTGCCCGAAAATTCAATTGATGCTGATTTATGGCTTACATTGCAAGAAGCTGACCTTATACTGCAACGTGGCATAATCTTTATAGTGTTATATATTTTGAAACAAGTCTTTATCTTATGCAACTTCAGTTAGAAACGCATGCAGGTGTTGGGCATGGGATTCCCACGTGTGTCTGAATCCAATACAAATTAATGGTCTATCGCTACAATAAAAACAGAAATTAATAATCAGAAAGTAAACAGTTTCCCTGATCGTTTTCATTTTTGAGAAATTTCCGTGATCGTTCGAGAAATTTGTTTAGAGATATATGGAAAAACAAGTAAATTAATATATATAGATATATATTTGAGTTCTTGCTAACTTTTAATTTTCGGAGCTTCTTTCAAAAGTAGTAACACTTAGAGATTACAGATCGCCTTGCTATCATTTATAACGGTTATCTATATATTTGTTGTGTATTAAGCTGGGCTCACGCTTGTGTATAAAAACCGAGCTTTCGGGGAAGGAAAAAGAAACACAAACATAAGGTGGAGAATGCGTTTGGGACTTAATAAAATGATTACGTAAGGTTCAAAGTACACAACATAAAGTGATCTATTGCTAAAGTTGCACTTACAATAATTATGTAAGATACTTTGAATACTTGTTTCTTATTCATGACAGATCCTGCATCTACACTCTTGAGCTACATAATAATAATTTTTCGCGTTATTTTGTAGAATACTTTCTAGACAATATATCATCCATTTTTATCAGAGAAATCTTTCTATAAGCTTCAAATATTTTTTAAAGTACTATTTTTCAAAAAAAAGCGTCGATATTATCCATTTTTGACAAATCTTTGCAATATGCCAAAGCTGATATCGTATTTACTCCTTATGTTGCACAAATAAAAAATAAAACCACACTCTGCTTATTGTTTTATTCATTTTTTATTTATTTTTATTTATTGGGAACAATATAAACCACAGCCAAAGCAATCAAATTAATATCAACTTAACAAATTAACAATTAAGTACAGAAATAAAAGTTAAATGTATTCCTTTACATTTCACATCAGTCATGTAATAAAACTATTCAAGTTGAAGATTTCTTTACATTATATCTTGTTGACGAGATACATCCATCTGAGCAAAGCAAAACAGAATCAAATTAAACCAAGAAATAACTATTTTATGTCGGAAGGATAGGACGTTATAAAGACCTTCTATGCACTCGAATATTCAATAGTATAGGCACGCAAACGATTCTGTTCTTAAAAGAAAAGAAATACTACAGTAAATTGAAAATGAAACTGGCAGCTATCAGCTATCAGCCATTCCGGAAGAATACACAGGCTACTATTAACGACAATAAGCGGTGGTGTCTGTCTGCATGAGTCCCAGAAAACTAAATAAAATTAATTCACGTTTTAACATAGGGATTTAGTCAGAGTTAAATAAAAAGATTCAGACACAAAGCCATTTGGACGTGCCTGTATGGAAATTAATTTACAGTGCACATGTGGAAGAAAAGAACTAAACAAGCTCAAAATCTCGGACACAACACAACGCTTATAAATAGATTTATCTAACTACACGCTTCCCACATTCCCTACCAGCACTGGCACGCTGTGTGTTGTGGTTTGTTTTTAATAACAGATACAGAGATGCATCAAAAATCTTACTCAGATTTAAGTAAAATACCTTTTGCCAATCTCTTTAAATAAGCATTTTTTCTTTGGCGCTTTTTACTTGATTTTATTCCTGTTTCATTTTACAATTTAATACAAAAGTTGATGTGTGATGCAATGAATATTAATTTACATTTCTTATATTCTCTTTATCGTGAGGCGCTCGAGCAGGTTTTTGTCTAATATGACTTAACGGTTATGTCGCCGAGTGTCGCTTCAGGTAAGACTTTTTTACGCTTTTCGCTCATATTCTGTCCTCGTATGTTGCATCCTCTCATTGCAGAAGAACTGCCCTCCGCAATGGTGTTAATGCTTGCCCAATCTTAAGAATTTCTACCAAGCTCAAAATCAGAAGCCCCTCTTCTCGATTCCTTAAACTAGTGATCTCCTGAGTGCACTACGGGGTGAATGTTTCATGAATAAAAGGGATTTGTTTCCTTGCTAGAGGAGATTATTGCGCAGCATTTGTTTTCTTTTAGTATGCTCCATTGCATCCGTTTGTGGCATACATGCCTTCTCTCACCTCTCATTTATCGATCGGCTTCATTATGTCTCCTGCAGCTGAATCATTATTCAGTTCCTTGCATTATTCATCCGGCATTTCTGAAGAATGACTCGCCTTGAGACAATATGCTGAGGCGATTCCACAACAGCATTCTTTGTTTTATGTCTGTCGTACCGGTAGTATTACTGTATCGCCTTAATGGATGGGGTCTTTATTCTATATGTAAACAATGAGGAGGAAAAATATTACAAAAATGTAAGAAATCTGACAATTTTATGTCTTTGTTTTCTAGTATTTGCTTTTTCCCCATTTGTTTTTGCTATTTATGTTTCTACCTCTATTGATAGAGTACTGCCACATCTAGGATGCTTCTAGTTCTAGAATAATTCTAATGGGGGTACTGTTTCCACTAGAGTACTGGTATCTTGAGGTTACTGCTACCTTCAAGGTAGCAGGTAAAATGTAAGAAATCTGACAATTTTATGTCTTTGTTTTCTAGTATTTGCTTTTTCCCCATTTGTTTTTGCTATTTATGTTTCTACCTCTATTGATAGAGTACTGCCACATCAAGGATGCTTCTAGTTCTAGAATAATTCTAATGGGGGTACTGTTTCCACTAGAGTACTGGTATCTTGAGGTTACTGCTACCTTCAAGGTGATTTCCACTTCTGGGGTAATGTTATTTCCGGGATACATTTGGAGCTTGAAGAGTAATGCTACTACCAAGAAACTGCTGTTGCCAGGTCATTGTTACTAGGTTGTACACCATGGTCACTAGACATTGGATTATAAGACTCGCTTTTCTTTCCACTCTTTACCACTTCTTCATTTACTCACGAAGTAATTCGATCAGTCCCACTTCACTCACCACTTCTTCACTCACTCCTTCTCCCGCTACTGGCTGTTTTAGATAGTTCTAAGGGATATATTGATCAGTTAATTATGTATCGTTTGTACGTTGCGATGTATTACACTAGACAATGTATTTTCAGCTACGATTACCTCATACGTCACCACCTGTGCACAAGAATGAAAACTTTTAACAATAAAGATAGTGTTCACGAAAATCATAAGTTCTGAGTTGAATCCTGGGGTTAGATCTAAAGAAGACTCAGAAACTTATTTGGAGAGACAGGTTTAATGAAATTTCTACAGGCATATGCCTTCGTTATTTTAAAGGTAACATAAAGCCTAAACTAATATGGCAACATTTTGGTTACATATTGCCGTTTTTAACAATGCCATGTAATAAGTCTACACACTTTGTGCTTACTTATTATTTCGCCTAGAATAAAAAGGTAAAGCGAAGTCTAAGCTGGTATATATTTCTATCATTGAGTCACTATTCTGTATTTTAATGTTTTACGATATAAATTGCAAAATAAAGTAACAGTAAAAGTAAAATCAACAAATGAACGAAATATATATTAATTTTATGATAGGAAGAAAAGATAACAAAGGTTTTATTTATATTTAATATGTAATGAATTAGGCGAGCTTAACTATTGTAGATATATTGCCGGTTTAGTGACTGTTTGCGTTTTGTCGACCTGTTTCGGTTACATAGCTATATATGTAACACTTAGGGAGACCATTTGTATATTGTATGATGTATCTTTGTTAGAAAAAAAGCCTGTTTACCGTTTCAATAGTTTCAAGAAAGTAATAACAAAATTATAACCACAGCACACTGAACAAAATGACGTTTCAGGCAATACAGATCTGGGGTATCATATATTCCTTCTTTTATATTCAATATGGGTTATGACAGCCGACATAGACCACCAACTAGATAACCAGGCAAAATAAATTATGTTTAATTGTGTTTACACATATGATGAGTAGATACTTTTTGTCAACGTAGTAGTATTTCTGCTCACAAAGAGATACTAAAGATTTGTTATTTGCCGATGTGCATCAAATATCTACATCGATTGCTCTACGTTCGCATGTTGTATGACATTACGTCAATAAACTACTTATTTTTGCAGATTAATTTTTTCATAATGTCCAAATCAAATGCAAACAAATTAGAAGTGTCGCTGGTTGGAGTCTCCGTACCTTGCTTTTTCACAGTATATCTTATGAGTTGAATGAAAAGGTCGTGTTAACTTCACATTTAGCTTCACGTGAATCAATCGCTGGTTTAAAAAGATTTGTGAGGAATGCTAGAAAGACGAAAACGATCCGGTTCCGACCCTTGGTATGCACACACGGACGATGTTAACCTTGAACGACGGTCTGTCAATCGTTCAGCATGTATAAACACTTCTCTTTGCTTTTGATGTACGTGTGCTGAAGTGCACATTCTTCGCTTTTCTTTAGGTCCGCGGCAGCCCGTCAAATACCTGGCAAAACAAGTGGGAAAGTGTTCGGATTAATACCAAACCCTCTACGTAACCTGTTTGTGAAGTTGTATCATGCATGGATTAGACCTACTACATTGACTGATTCATTGACCAATACAGATAGTGCTACAGAAGGTCGAACGCGAGGAGTAATCAGAAGATAAAGCCTAAAGATTAGTTGAGTGGTAGTGTTAATGGGTGTGTAGGCAGCAAGCAGGAAGGATGAACAACGGGTTTAAACGTATATTTATTAAGTTCTTACTCAAGCTGGCGTCGCTTGTGTTTACACCGGAAGTGAAGCCACAGTGGAGTTATTCACAGGATATTCATGCACATAATCTACATCTCTCCTTTTAACAAAATAAGACAGTGTCACATAATCTTAAATTATCGATCACGATTTAACTTATTTTGAAATATACTATAAAAGCATTTATGTATATGAACTGTACTCGTGTAGAACATTAGCAATAATAAAGCACTGCTTACGTATGATAATGAAATCAACTTAGATGCAATATAAAACGACTTTTAAACGAAATTAAATATTTTGCAACTTATGAAACAGGAAGTTGACATTATAATCAAAATATTTACATAAGTATTACCATTTACTTTGATGACTGTTGTAAACTAACTTATGAACTGCTATTGTCTCTCATCATATATCACTGAAACATACATGTGAAATTATTTGTTATTTATTGTATTTCAGCATATAAATAGTCTATATTTTGCACACGGCTCTAAAGTCTTTGTGTTCTTTCGGTATAAACTAGTAGATCACTGTTATTTCTGTAGGTTTTATCGCTCGCTGTAAAATAAATTAAATAAATAACATACTTAACAACTAAGATACACATGAATTCTAAATTCTACGAAGACACATATAAAGTATCAATACATGAGAAACATGTACTAACATTATATCATTGTTAAGCACATATATGAGCACATAATGTAGATCTATCTTTTTTTTTTTTTTTTTTAATCTTTTAATCACTTCAATATCGCTCTGAAAATAATCAACAGTACTTTGGGTTAGGTTTTGAGATACGACCACTACGCATAACATTTTGCCTAACATTTTGGTCTGTTTTGGTAATTGTAGGGAGGTTGACAATCATTTTTTCTGCTACAGGTTCAGAAATTTTAACACTTTTTGGAACATTTACCATACTCTTTTCCGTACTTTTATTTTGAGCAATGACTGGATTTGAATTCACAATATTTTGAGGAACACTTGATACGCCCTTTTTAGATGGCGGATTGTACTTTTCAGAAACTGGCAATAGATGGCGTCTGTTACGTCTATACTCTTTATTACCTGACTGTACAATGTATGAACGAGGTGTTTGAGCGAAACCCGTCACAATACCTTGTTTATCGAAACCTTTATCAGTTTGCAACCTTACAGTTTGATTGGGTGAAAGCACAGACAAGGGTTTAGCAGTTTTATCATAATATTTCTTCTTCTGTGAACGACTTTTGTAGAGCAAATTAGGAACACCGGAGATGAGATGTGGTTTCAGGGTGTTTGTTGTTGTCGGAAGTGGAATGTTTGTTTTTCTAGAAAACAAACGTTCAGCTGGTGACTTCAAGTGATTATCCCTTGGAGTATTTCGGAGCATAAGTAATCCATAATAAACATCGGAATTGTCTTTCTCAGCTCGAGTGAGCAACGATTTTGCTCTCTTTACAGCTTCTTCTGCGAAATTTGCTTGAGGGTATCTTGGAGAAGAGGTAACATGCTCGAAATTCCAAACTTGAGAGAATTCTTGGAATTCTTGCGAGGTGTATTGACGAGCATTGTCAGTTATAAGCACTTGGGGAGTTCCATGGGTTGCGAAGTGGCGCTTCAGGAGGGTAATTACAGACTTACTGGTCATGTCCTTCAGGGTATTGAACTCAAACCATCCAGAATAAGAGTCAACTAAAATCAAATACACAATGGAGTTCCATTCGAACAAATCAGATGCTAAAATTTGCCAAGGTAAATTTGGTACCGGATGTTGATTTATTGGTTCTTTTTGATTGTGCGCTTTTGTTGCATTACAGGCAGAACACTGATCAACATGGAAGTGAACATCTTCTTCCATTTTTGGCCAATAAAAATAATCTCTAGCTAGCCTTGTTGTTGAATCTGCACCTAGATGGTTTTTGTGCAGTTGTGTTATATACTCTGTGCGTAGTGCTGATGGAACTACAATTTTGGTGCTTCTCATAATGATGTCATTGTCTATTGATAACTCATCTCTAAATGGGTAGAAGGGTTTTAGCCATGTAGGTGCACTTTGAAACTTGGTGGGCCAGTTACCTTGAATTATGAGTTGAGCTAATTTTGAAAGAGTCTCATCTGACTTTGTAGCTGCTATTAATTCTTCTGTCTTCTTTGGAGAAATGGGAATGTCGACGTCCATTACTTCGAATTTTGTTTGTTCTTGTTTTGATGGTCCATTTTTGAGATAAGCACGGGAGAGGGTATCAGCAAGATACATTTGACTACCTTTTCTGAAAACAATATGGAGACTGTACTTTTGCAGTTTGAGTAACATATTTTGAAGACGGGCAGGAGCTTTTGAAATCGGCTTTTTGAAAATACTTTCGAGAGGTTTATGGTCAGTTTCGACTGTCACACTTTTCCCATAGATGTAGTCATGGAATTTTGTACACGCGAAGACGATGCTGGCCATTTCTTTTTCTATTTGTGCCCATTTGATTTCATTTTCGGTTAATGTACGAGAGGCATAAGCGATCGGCTTATCATCTTGTAGGATAGCTGCACCTAATCCAGATTTGGATGCGTCACAAGTGAGAGTTACTGGCTTTTTTACATCGTAGTACGAAAGCACTGGAGGACTGCACAGATAGTTTTTGAGTGAATCGTAGGCATTTTGGTGTCTTTGTTCCCAATGCCAGGCGACGTTGTCATGGAGTAATTCTCGGAGCACAGATGTTTTGTCACTGTAGTTTTCTACGAATCTCGTGAGGTAGTTCGTCATTCCGAGAAATCGTTGAAGTGCTGTTTTGTCTTCAGGAGCGGCCATGTTGTTGATGGCTGTAACTTTATTTGGATCCGGAAGTAGACCTTTGGAAGTAAATATGTTGCCGACATATTTGACTTCACTGATTCGAAATCGACATTTGTTGACATTTAGGCGGAGGTTTATTTTGTGTAGCCTTTCGAGGACGATTTTCAAATTGGCATCATGGTCAGCCATATTGGTACCGTAAACGAGAATATCGTCGACAATCACTTTGCAGGGTGTATCTTCCATCAACGTTTCAATGGATTGTTGGTAGACTTCAGAACCAGATGAAATACCATATGGCATTCTTAAATACCTATAGCGACCAAACACGGAGTTGAAGGTGGTGTAATAACTAGATTTCTCATCTAGCTTGATATGCCAAAAAGCACTCTTGGCATCTAAAACTGAGAATACAGTTGCACCAGGTATTGAAGATGCTACTTCGTCGAGTGTCTTCAAAGGGTGGTGAGGTCTCATGAGTGCTTTGTTGAGGTCTCGAGGATCAATGCAGATCCGTAATTCATCTGTGTTCTTTTTTCTTGCTGCTACCATTGATGAAACCCATTCGGTAGGCTCAGTGACTTTTGCTATGATGCCATTTTTCTCCATTTTGTCGAGGGATTCTTTGATTTTATCTTTCATGGCGTGTGGCACATTACGAGGAGGCTTGATGACAGGGGTCACATCCGGGTTTAGCTTCATTTTGTATGTAATTGGCAGACATCCAGGTTCTTCGCTGAAGAGATCACTGTGGTGTCTCCAAATATCGCTCGGGATATTTTGGGGATTTTGAAGCTTCTCACACGGGGTTGTACTAATTTCATGCACATCAGGATGTAACGAAATGAGATTTAGCTTAAGAGCGTCTTTCAAACCTAGAATTGTTTTCGAGTTCTGTTGTACCACTTGAAACACGAGAGGTTCAATCGAGTTAAAAATTCTGCAGTTAAGCGAAATGGTTCCTACCGTTTCGATTGTGTCCTTACTGTAAGTCACCAACCTCACTTTGTTTCTGGTGTTGATCTGAGGGTGTGTAATGAGAGATAACGATGCGAGTGTTTCACTTGAGATCACATTACATTTGGCACCCGAGTCCACTTTTAACTCAAATGGCGAGTTATCCACGTAGGCTGTAACATGGATTTCATCTTTCACGTTGTTTTGGTTGATGTCTACAGTTTCGATCACAAAATTTTCTAATTGTGCAGATGCGATATCCGGTTCGGATTCTTCGTCATAAGTGTCATCTGTGTAATCAATCTCATGGAGATTGCTACGTCGGCCATATTGCGAAAATCTTCTACGTCCTCTGCCTCTGTATGATCTTTGTTGCGATTGATTGGTGTTTTGCGATTGCGATGTTGATTGCTTCTGACCAGAAGACATGCATTTTACAGCAAAATGGTTATATTTACCACAGAGAGAACATTGTGTTCCGTATGCAGGACATTTTCTGACCGGATGTGTAGTACCACAATTAAAACAGTTCTTTCTAACTTGTTCTGACTGGGGTTTTCTTTTGTTTTGAATCTTCTTTTGTTTAATAGAGTTAACATCTGGATCTTGGTTAACAGTTTTGTTATCAGTCTCAGCTAACTCATGAAGTTGGCATATTTCTATTGCTTTATCAAGCGTTAGATCAGCTTCTTTTAATAAAAGCTTACGTACCGTGTCACTTGAAATACCAACAACAATTCGATCGCGAATAAATTCTTCTTTCTTGTTGCCCAGTTCACATGCATCCGCTTTATTTCGTAGATCGACGAGGAATGTCTGGAAATTCTCATTCGTCTTCTGATTGCGGGTGTTGAATTTATGACGAAGCATGGTGATGTTTTTCTTCGGTTCACATAGCGCTTTGAACTTTGCTTTTAGATCCACTGGATTTTCGGCAGATTCGTTTTCACCGTACACGAAAGATCTTGCTCTTTCTATTGCGTCCTTCCCTGCGAGGTTGAGTAGTATGTAGGCACGTGTTTTAGCGTCTGCGGTTGGATGAGCTGCATTAACGTATATGTCATACTCCAATTCGAACACTCTCCAGTTTTCAGCGCAGTTGCCTTCAAAGCTGAGGATCTCAGGTTTTCTCAATGCCGTTGCCATGTTCGAAACTCAAAACATCTGACACCATAAAGATTAGTTGAGTGGTAGTGTTAATGGGTGTGTAGGCAGCAAGCAGGAAGGATGAACAACGGGTTTAAACGTATATTTATTAAGTTCTTACTCAAGCTGGCGTCGCTTGTGTTTACACCGGAAGTGAAGCCACAGTGGAGTTATTCACAGGATATTCATGCACATAATCTACAAAGCCGAAAAACGACATCAAGCGCACACTAAAAAATTACAAAATACTCAATTACATCTAAGTGAGACTGAGCATAATACTTTACTTATTATTATCCCTTTAGTTCTGGTAAAATGTACGTACTTGTTGTCAATGCTTACATTTCGTCTAACCACTTACTTTCAGTGTAGGACTGAGTGCAGTTGCTACACTGAGTTGCGTTTTGCCATCCCGTCGGTCTCAAGGGTAGTTAGGGCTGGATCACAATTGGCTCTCCGACAGTTCCCAAGTTAACCGATACAGTTGTTGTGGACCTGGGCAAGATAATTTTTAAGACATGTAAAATTAAGTGTAGTGTAAGTGTAGTTCAGGCACTATGTCAATTTTATTGGATAAAAGCAGTGGTGCAAAATTTAAGGTTATATTTACACAACAGTAGTGCAAATAGACATTTCCTGAGATACCAGTTTATCGCTCGCCGGCATAACCATTTACAATGTTCTTGAAACCATTCAGAGTCAAAACAAATACGGCAATAAAAGGTTCTGATAGGTGAGTGCAAGTGCCAGAGCTAGGACTTTACTGAGCGAAAGCTCTTCTTTGTCGTAAGTTCCAGTCTGGAAATTGGAAAGGATGGTAGAATGGGAAACTTGACACAGATAGGACGAAACCTGTACGCATTTTACTATTGAATATCTTGAGCACTTGGGAAAGTGTTTGAACGGATCCCAACACAGCACTATCCCCTTTACCTCTTTCACTGTATGGGACTGTACCCAAAGTGTACTTACATCAGCGGTATATACCTTGTCTTTGAACATTCTCATCCGCAAAAAAAAAAAAAAAAGCACAGAAGGGCATCATTCTTACTGAGGTTCCATTGCGCCAATTATCCAAGTACTCATCAAGTATTTTTTAAACAAAGACTCACCCGAGAACGATTCGGGCTAAAACGGAAGGTAAAATAAAATTTTGGGAGGAACTTTAGGGGTGGGGGAAAATAATCGACCACTTCGGATCTCGCTCGTTAAAATCTTTTTTGAAACTACAATCATCACTGACGCATAAACCCAAAACCGTTTAAAAATCGGTTGAAAATTCGCGTGCGAACTTGAGTTTAAAATTCGAGACAGAAAAATGCCAATTTTGATCAAAATATCAACCAGAACTGTAACTTAAATTTACTATTTTATTCCAGATCTCTTTATTTCTTTCTAAAACTGATTTATGTGTGTTAAAGCAGTGAGAATGAAATGATGAGCAACAAATAAAGAGTTGTACATCAATTTAAAGCACATTATTGGATTTTAATAACCATTTTTTATTTTCAACAGGTAGAACTTGTGCGGAATGTATGTGATCGACCACGTGTCGGTCTGTTATCAACAGCTTGTTAACACGATAACTTAAAAACTGCTGCAAGGATTTTAATGAAACTTGGTGTGTAGCTTCTATGGGAACAAACACAGATCTGTATTGTAAATGGGCCAGGTTCATCCAAGGCAATTGGACCAGCTGGACTTGGAAAATTTCAGCTCTTGGTTGACTGTTGTGTGAGCTTGTTATCACGATAACTTAAAAACTGCTCAAGGGTTTTAATGAAACTTGGTATATAGCTTCTGTGGGAACAAACACAGATCTGTATTGTAAATGGGCCAGGTTTGTAGAGGCAAATGGACCAGCTGGACTTGGAAAATTTCAGCTCTTGATTGACTGTTGATGGCCGTGTTTAACTGATCGGGGGGGGGGGGGATATGTGGGCTATGCACACTGCTCTAGTTTGCTATGCCGTAAGTACTTCACATAAAAAATACAGGCAGCAACGCGGAGTAGCCAGTTTTGTTCTGGTCAAGACAATTTTTCTTGTTTAAAGCGGTAATACTGCAACGTATTTCTGCAAAATTTTCCATTTTTAATGTTTGATTCCTTGTTGAGATCATGCCCCAGTGTCCACGGGGTTGAACGAGAGAATCTGGTGTTCTGATACATCTGTAGTACCGGCTATTCGTAGTTAATACCATAGCATGTCTGGCGATTTTCGATTGCGGTGCGAATGATTTACGACTATCTTTCTAGGTCCACATTCTGTACAGTGTCTAATATACCATTGGTTTTTACCATTATCTTCCCCTTATGCAACATGCATGTAACTCTAAAGCTCAAGACGATCGCTTGTATCAACTCTGGGATCAATAGTGTATCCACAGCATCTCTTTTCGAAAAATGACTTGCTGCTGCACGAGTTCCCTACGTATGCTTTCTTCTTGTTGGATTTGGTTCGCTTCCGATGAATAACGACAGAGATATGGCACACACAAATTTTGATACAAAAATGACTAAATCCAAAACCCCAAAAAACGTTGAAATTTTCACTTATTTTTGCAAAATCGAAAAATAACTGCCGATGCACAACTTGACTCCAAATACTTTCTTCCTGACAGATGTGGTTTGCTTCCGATGAACAGTAACAGAGATATGGCGCGCAGAATACAGCGGACAGACGGACGAGCTGAAAACTATAACCATACTTTGACAATTTTTCATCAAATCGAACGTAACAACGACGTTGCACTCGTTCAATATGCGTTGTATTAACAGCATGCAAAACGAAAAAGGGGAAATCATGAATAGTTGTCGAATAACAGCGCGGACACGAGATGGTATACTACACCTGATGGACGGACAGACAAAAAAACATTTCCCCTCCATTTCACTTGGGAAAATGCAGAGGTGTTCTCTAAATAGATGTTCTACATTGATTTTTTAATCAAGAAATCATAGCAACTAGGACCAAAGCCTATTCCGTCACGGATGTTGCTCTAAAACAGGAGTTGTTCCCTAAGGGTGTTATAGTATATGTTACAGGGATTATGTGTTATTAGGGATTTCACAAAATTCCTACCAAATTCGTATAAGAACTTGCCCGATCAATATCGGTAATTTAGGGAGAATTTTATTTTTGCAATAACAGAATTGAAGGGGTCCATGCATAAACTTTATAACTCCACTTATCAGGAAAATGCACTGTTACCACCACCGTGACCACGGTATTTCTTGGCCTCTGTTCTATCACGCACGTAAGTCTTACACCTCAAAACCGACTAGAAGTTGGTATTTTAAAAAACCTATGGTACAATATAAATTATTCATTGGAACAGTGGGCGATAATACAATTTTCACAGATTTCACAAGCATTTTATAAACATCACAACTCATTTCAAAGCATGCAGAGTAAACAAACTAACGAATTATTCCAACCAATGCAAATACAATGTTTGCCTACAGGAAGAAGCTCCGAGCAGAAGTAGGCAGATCATTTCCGGCTTTGAGCCAGGAACAGCTTGTGACGCTGATTCCCAACAAGGAAGAGATGACGGTCATGAAGATATCGACACACAGCGAGCTCGTCGTCACGGTCTATTGTGTGCATAAAAATCCGGTCTTCTTTGAAGCAGAGCGTACGGTATTCCCCACAGGTCTGGTCATTTGTTTTTGCTACTTGTTTCTAGACTTGTGTTGGTGGTGTGCATTTTCTGTATTGAAAGGTGAGGGGTTTGCGGCTTGTGCAAGTCGAATAGATTAAAAAAACAAAAAAAAAACAAAAAAAAAAAACAAAAAAAAAAAAAAAAAAAAAAAAAAACGCGGAGTAAAGGGTGGGGGGGGGGGGGTAATTTTTTTTGGCCAGGTGCTATCTGCGTGGCTATGAATTTCGATAAGGGGGAGGGGCATTTCAGAACTCCATCCCTCTTTTAGTTCGAAAAAAGAGTATTAATTCACAATGTACTTAGCGATGATGGGTCGTTTTAAAAAAAGCGCACATTGTAACCAGTTGGTACGTGGGTGCTCCCTCCCCCGCACCTCCTCGGGGGGAAGGGGTGGGGTGGGGGTGGGGGGTCAAGGAAAAAGAAAACACAAGGGAAAGGGTTGACGGAGTTTTGAAAATTGGAATAAGTTGCGATATTTTATTTTGTATGGAAACATTAATTTACACGACCCACTCCCCTTGTGACCGTCATTAATTTATACTTTTTATTCGGAATTTTGGGGTAGGGGTCGGGGGCGGGGTTTCTTCTTTTACGCATGTGCCTGTGATGTGTCTGGATGATTGGCAGCTATGAGTGACATGCCATGTGCCTATTGTAGTGTACACACTGTGGAAGCACCCTGACGCTCTGCCCGCCCTCACCACGTGGCCACCGGTGTTCAGGCATTGGTCTGTGATTGGTCTGTTTGGATGATTGACAGTTGTGAGTGACATGTCATGTGCGTGTTGTAGTGTACACGCTGTGGAAGCACCCTGACGCCCTGCCCGCCCTCACTACGTGGCCACCGGTGTTCAGGAATATTTCCAAGGGAGCAGGTAAGTGCTGGTATGTTTATGAAATAGGTGGAAATAAAATGATATTTTACTGGTTTTTCATTTCACCATTTCTACAGTAGCGGGGTTCGAGTAAAAATAACATATATAAATAAATAAAAAAAAAGGTTTGAAAAGAGTACTTGCGTGTGTTGCCAAATCTCGTTTTATCCGTTATATTTTGCAATGACGTAATGCTTTCCTGGGCATCATGCTCTCTTATATGACGTCATGGCATCGCTTACGCCTCGCCGTGTGGGTCGTGGGGTCGGGTCTATTCTCCTTACCAGCTGTTTGCTGCTTTCTATTCGCTTTCCAGCTGCCTGCTGTTATCTGCACCTCTTATTTCAGCTGTTCATAGCCATCTGTGCTCATGCCAGCTGCCTGCTGCTATCTACGTCCTTTGTTTCAGCTGTTTCAGCTGTTACCGCAATCCATGCTCCCCTCATTTCAGCTGTGTGCCCTGTCTATTCACCTTATTCTAGCTGTTGGTCGTTCATTTCAGCTGTGTGCCCTGTCTATTCACCTTATTCTAGCTGTTGGTCGTTCATTTCAGCTGTGTGCCCCCGTTTGCGATTTCAGATTTGATGCTACCGGGCGTGATTGTGAATGGTGACGTCACACCCCAGAATCTGGTCAAGCTGGAGAAAGGTCAAGTTTGTAGCGTGAAGCTGCTTGGCAACAAGTGAGTCTCATTCTAGTGTAAATGTCCGCGAAGCTGTGCCGTCACGGATCAGTGATAGGATTAACCTTTATAATGTTTCGCACTCCTAATCTTCCAACCCCCCACCCCTTCCCCCCTCCCCCCACCCCCCGCTCGCCATGTGTACAGGTTGTGTGTGGGATGGGGCAGGGGGATAGAAATCCTTATTTTGCGTACGCACTTCACGGATAACGCCAGTTCTCTGCGTGTGGAATGGCAGCTCGCTGTTTTGCATTTCCAGGGGTTCCGTTAATTAGTGTACATCTTTATCCTATTCTACCGCGGTAATATTTAGCACTGGGCTCTTTCGTTTGCGTGTTTTAATAGATTGTCTATGCATGGCCCAGTAATGTGCTGTTGGTTTCGAATCCCTGAATTTTCTTTGTAAAAGGACGCGACATACCGCTGTATAAGGGAACAAATTATGCCAGTTTCCCCCCCCCCCCCCGCCCTCCCCAGCCCTCCCACCGCCATCCAACACACACGCTCCAACGGGCTGAAGAATATAGACCAGACCCCTCACCCTTCCCCATCACATATACACTCCTATCGTCAATGAGAGCAAACCTGGCCCCTGATCCGTCCCATGTTTGTTTTTTTTTTTTTTTTTTTTTTTTTTTTTTTTAGGGCGCCCGTGGCAGTGGGCAGAGCAGCCATGTCCAGCAGCGACATGTACGCGTCCGCTATGAGGGGCAAGGGCGTGGTCATCGTGCAC
Source organism: Protula sp. h YS-2021 (assembly GCA_949752745.1). Taxonomy (NCBI): domain Eukaryota; kingdom Metazoa; phylum Annelida; class Polychaeta; order Sabellida; family Serpulidae; genus Protula; species Protula sp. h YS-2021. The sequence continues at coordinate 102,950,224 of OX457026.1, forward strand.
TCGTACCAAGACGCCCTCTGGTGAGTGAGGAGTGACACACACGTGACCCCGTGTCGAACCGAACGGCATTGGGGCTGGTATTAAGAACATATCCGTCGAACTTCTAGAGTGGCTATAGATCATTCTCCTCCCCCCTTCCGCATAATAATAATAATAATAATAATAATGATAATAATACTAATAATAATAATAAAAAAAACAGGCTTGGATGACTCGATCGTAAATGTTACACATTATTGAATATTAGTGTTAATGTGAAGTTATTTGTATGGTGAAGGGCACAGGGGGATAAAAGTCACCCGCCTGTCATAGAGGATACGGAGATGTTAGAAGCTGTGCGCCGGAAAGAGGCGGAAAATGACGAGGAGACTGGGGAGGACTCGGAGATGTTAGAAGCTGTGCGGCGGAAAGAGGCGGAAAATGACGAGGAGACTGGAGATGACTCGGAGATGTTAGAAGCTGTGAGGCGGAAAGAGGCGGAAGATAACGAACAGGCTCGGGACGACTCGGAAGTGTCGGATGCTGCGAGGCGGAAAGAAGTGGAAGATAACGAGGAGGTTCGGGACGACTCGGAAGTGTCGGATGCTGCGCGACGGAAAGAGGCGGAAGATGCCGAGCAAGACTCGGAAGGTACTGCTGTGGAACATAATGCAGCGACACGTAATACAGGTGCCGTGCCGGTTTTTTAGCTCCTGTAAAGCGTCTATTGTGTCACAGTTCATGACCTCAAGCCTTTGTCAAACGATTTATGTGCGCATCCAGGAGGGTTTCAGACGGTCTGGGGGTGAAGGAGGGGGGGGGGGGGGAGGGGGAGATGGTTGGGGGAGGGTTGGATAACAAACTCGCAGATTTTCGCATGATTAAAAAAGAAATACGCCCCCTATTTATTATTATTTATTTTTTTTTTTTTTTTTTTTTATTTATTTATTTATTTTTTTTTGGGGGGGGGGGAGGGTGGGGGGTTCAACTTTCTCTTTTTCTCTCCCTGATCCCCCGGTACAATTTGTTTAGGCGCCGACTCTTTGTCCGGTCAAATGGACGAGCTACACTTAAGTCAGGGCGCCGATGGTGGACGGAGTGATCTGGTGGATAGACAGACGGAGGAAGCGGATGAGCAAGGCGCCGAGGAGGATAGACAGAGTGGCGAAGCCTCAGAGAGTGAAGAGGGAAGGACTGAATGTGCCGCGGAAGGGGATTCCCGCTCGCCCCAAGGTAGGGAATCCCGCATTGTGCTTAAGCTAGAGGGAGCCAGGCATTGTGTGCAGAATCAGAAAAATAAATAAATAATAATAAAAAAAAAAAAAACGGTAAAAATATGAGCTTAAGTGATATTTGCTCTTTGGAAATACAAAATATAAACAAATTGAAATGAATTCGGAACCTTTGGGTTTCGGGTAATGCAGAGTTGGTGGTGCACCCCCTCCGCCCCCCTCCCCCTCCCCCCCCTACTCCCTCGCCCCCGTCTCCTCCAGCCACTACGTGTATGTTTGTGTTGGTACAGAGCGAGGCAGCGCTTGACCACGAGTTGGTGGTACACCCCCCTCCCTCCCCCTCCCCCTCTCCCTCGCCCCTGCCCCCCACCGCCCCCCCGGCCATAACGTGTATGTGTTTGTGTTTGGCACAGAGCGCATGGATGACCTGCTCGTCTTCTGCTTCAAGTGTGCCCTCAAATCTCGCGTGAAGAAGGGAGATCTGCCGCTGCTCACCAGCAAGTTCTTCAAGCACTGCATGCAGCCCTTCTGGTACTCGTCGTATTGCCTTCTTATCGGCGAAAATAAACGCTCATATTTCTGTCCCAGAACAAGATTCTGATATTTGCCATGGGCCAAATGTCCTATTGAACATAATGATTATGGTAATACTGTTAAAATACTGATATAATATTGATATAATATTGATGGTTATACTGATGATAATATGGATATAGTACTCATTATAATACTGATGGTGATACCAATATAATACTGATAATAATACTGCTGATTGTAAAACCGCTGGTAATTCTACACAAGCTAGTGTGCTAGTAAGTACTCATCAGGGTAACAGTAGGGTTGTGTAGTGGTTTGTGTTTTGAAGCCCGGCGGGCGAAGTGCTGGACGTGAGGAAGTCACGTGACAAAAAGCTGGGCCGCTTTCTGCAGCGCATGCAGCAGGAGGGTTATGTGAAGGTCAAGGAGCTGTCACGTGGTGTCGACAGCATCGTGGAGTATGACAGGGATCACGTGGGGTGCGTGTTGACTTGGCGGGGGGGGGGGGGGGAGGGGGACGTGGAGGAGGGGGAGGGGTGGAGGGGTTATGTGAAGGTCAAGGAGCTGTCACGTGGTGTCGACAGCATCGTGGAGTATGACAGGGATCACGTGGGGTGCGTGTTGACTTGGCGGGGGGGGGGGGGGGGGGAGGGGGACGTGGAGGAGGGGGAGGGGTGGAGGGGTTATGTGAAGGTCAAGGAGCTGTCACGTGGTGTCGACAGCATCGTGGAGTATGACAGGGATCACATGGGGTGCATGTTGACTTATCCGGGGGGAGGGGGGGAGGGGTTGGGGGGAGAGGGGGAGTGGAAGGATCATGTTGAAGGTGAAGGAACGCGAACCTCAGGCGTTGATTAGTAAAAATATCTACCCCCCCCCCCCCCGACCTCCCCGACGTGTACCTTAAAGTATCCGGATCTTCAAACCCATTAGGGAAATAAGATTTTGGTATTCATGTCTTAAATGAAATGCAATTTATAAATGGCGCAGGGCTTTGCCCCAGAGCGCAGGGGCATTCCCTCATAGTGCAGGGTTTCCCTCATAGCGCATGGGCTTTTCCTCATAGCGCAGGGCTTTTCCTCATAGCGCAGGACTTTCCCTCATAGTGCAGGGTTTCCCTCATAGCGCAGGGTTTTCCCATATAGCGCAGGGCTTTCC
>OX457026.1:102953328-103175828 GCA_949752745.1 Protula sp. h YS-2021
AAACGGAGGGCGCGCAGAGGCCCAAAACGGCGGGTAAGCGTGAACGGCGGGTAGGCGTAAAACGGCGCGCAGGGACCCAAAACGGCGGGTAAGGATAAAACGCGGGTTAGCCAAACGGAGGGTAATCGCATTTCATGGGAGAGTAGCTGGGGAAGTGAGGGGAGAGTGGGTGGCATCGGCACAACGTAAGACCCCGGCTACTGAATAATTTGAGGTTGCGGCAGCTGACCAGCATGCTTCTGGGCTTAAACTGTTACTTCTCAAAGCCTGGTAAATGCTAATAGATTAAAGTAATCCCTAAATCAATGACGTCACCATTCACTGAAACACCACCTCGGGCAAAGACCCAGACGGCCCCGCACCACCTATCCCCACCCCCACCTTGGGCGTGCGTAGTTTGTGCTCTAAACAAAGTATGTATTTTTCACTGTTTGCGTTTTGAAGTGACAGAAGTAGGAGCAGGTGGTTGTACAATGGAGGCGGTCACGTGATGATCAGCTACCAATGGGCGACCAAGCCGACTATGATCAAAGTGAGGGACCGGATGAAGAAGGCGGGGCTTCGCGTCTGGATGGACATCGACAACATGAGTACGTTATAATGCGGAGCTTGAGTATTTCTGGAAGTATGTTAGTGTGGTAAATGATTCAGTGTTTGTTAGAAGGAAGACGTACATTTTTTGTTAATTGGTTAATCCATTGATCGGTTGGTTGTTAATCGATTAATCGGTTGGTTGTTAATCGATTAATCGGTTGGTTGTTAATCGATTAATCGGTTGGCTGTTAATCGATTAATCGGTTTGTTGTTGATCTCGCAGGCGGCTCACTGCTGGATTCGATGGCGGAGGCAGTGGAGAAGGCGAGCTGTGTGATTGTCTGTCTGACGCAGAAGTACAAGGAGAGCCCCAGCTGTCGTCTCGGTGAGGTGACTGGGTGGGAGGGGTGGGGATGGTGTGTGTGAGGGAGAGGGAGGGAGGGAGGGAGGGAGGGGTGGTGGCGTCGGTGTAGAAGGCGTCCTATGTGAATGTCTGTCTTACGCAGAGTTACAGAGCCACAGCTGCCGTCTAGGTGTGTGACGGGGTGGGATGGGATGGGGGATGGCGTGTGTGTGTGTAGGGGGGGGGGGAGGAGGGGCGGTGGTGTGGGGGGAAAAAGCGTCCTGTGTGATTGTCTGTTGACACAGAAGTGCAAGGAGAGCCCCAGCTTCGTCTAGGTGCGGTGGTTTTGGGAGGGGGCGTGTGTGGAGAATTGATGCTGTCGGCTAGGTGCGGTGCTGGGTGAGGGGGGCGTGTGTGAACGCTGAGTGCTGTCGGGTAGGTGCGGTGCTTAGGGGGGGGGGTGTGGAGGGTTGATGTTGTCGGCTAGGTGCGGTGCTGGGTGAGGGGGGCGTGTGTGAACGCTGAGTGCTGTCGGGTAGGTGCGGTGCTTAGGGGGGGGGGGGGGTGTGGAGGGTTGATGTCGGCTAGGTGCGGTGCTGGGTGAGGGGGGCGTGTGTGAACGCTGAGTGCTGTCGGGTAGGTGCGGTGCTTGGGGGGGGGGCGTGTGTGGAGGGTTGATGCTGTCGGCTAGGTGCGGTGCTGGGTGAGGGGGGCGTGTGAAGGCTGAGTGCTGTCGGCTAGGTGCGGTGCTGGGTGAGGGGGCGTGTGTGAAGGCTGAGTGCTGTAGGCTGGGTGCGGGTGCTGGGTGAGGGGGGGGGGCGTGTGTGAACGCTGAGTGCTGTCGGGTAGGTGCGGTGCTTGGGGGGGGGGCGTGTGTGACGGCTGAGTGCTGTCGGCTGGGTGCGGTGCTGGGTGAGGGGGGGGGGCGTGTGTGAAGGCTGAGTGCTGTCGGCTGGGTGCGGTGCTGGGTGACGGGGGAGTGTGTGAACGCTGAGTGCTGTTGGGTAGGTGCGGTGCTTGGGGGGGGGGGGGCGTGTGTCACGGCTGAGTGCTGTCGGGTAGGTGCGGTGCCGAATCCAAGATTTCTGGGAGTATTTTTTATAAGACCACGAGATGGCCTGGGGGTTGAGAAGGGTATGGATCATGCCTGATAAGGCAATGCCCGGCTTGGAGAATATTATGATTATTATAATTAACTTAGTAATGAAATTAATTACAATAAAATTAACATAATAATTCAAACAAATAATAATAATAATAATAATAATAATAATAATAATAATAATAATAATAATAATAACACAAAAAATGGCGACACGGCAGTACTTTGCTTGATGTTTGACAGAGTGCGAGTACGCGTCGAAGCGCGGCAGACCGCTGGTGCCACTGCGTCTAGAGCGCGCCTACGAGCCCGACGGCTGGCTCGGCATCATCACCGGTGCCAAGTTCAACTTTGACTTCAGTGATGTGGCCAAGTTTTGAAGAGGTTGTGCCCAGGCTGCTGAGCGAGTTGAAACGCGTTGGTGAGTGACGTTGGGGCTAGGGGGGGGGGGGAGGGAGGAGGGGGAGGGGGGAGAGGAGGGGTTGAGCGGTGGGGGGATGACAATTCCACATAGCCAAATATGACAGCAGTCCTTTTGGACTTGTCAATGAAATGAGCCGGTGTGTTGTGCTGTTAGAGAATATGGGAGGGGGGGAGGGGAGGGGGTGGGGTGGGGTGTATTTCCGGTCAACAAATTTTCCGACATTTCCATCGAGATTAACATTACATAGTACAGAAGTACCCTTTGAATTTGTAAATGGTTTAGTTGAAATTAAGATGGTGTGATCGGTATTTACTCTCCGGTCAACAATGATTGACATGGGAATCGACCAATCAGATTGCAGCATTTACCCAACCCCTGTCACAATCAGTCTTTTTTGTTCCTATTTGTACGAACTCCTGTTCTTTCAAACTGGATTTAAATACCGCAGTTTTCATCATTTTATAGTTGAGGGTAAAGGCTTATCGCAGTCATCTACTAGAGAGGGCTCATTATGCGACTGGTCTGAGCAGCAGATTGTAGACTGGCTGAAAGAAATCGGTCTCAGTCACCGCGTAACGAAGTAAGTGTGACTATTTATTGCCCATTGTGACTGCTCATTGTGACTTCTCAATGCTTATTGTGACTGCTCCTTGCTAACTCTGACTCTTCATTTAGAGTTTTCATTGTCTCGTTGAGACTGTCAATACTTTATAGGGTTTTTGTCACTATCTACTAAATGCACACTCAAAGTGAGTCAACATATGCTTTGTCATATGGTCCAGACATTACAAAATCCCGGTGTAACATGATATTCCCCCGAGGGCGGTGGGGGGGGGGGGTCACGTATCAACAGGTTACCATGTTACCATGCGTGTCCATGACCTCTTTAAACAAGCCCTAAACATAGAGTGCTAATTTTAAAATTATACTCCCCTTTTTAACTAAATACGAAGCGTAATTCCAAAATTAGTCCCCCTTTTGTAGGAAACGCGGGTTGTTCGATGGAAATTACACCCTTTTAAAACGAAATTGGGAGTCCGCGGCGCTCCGCGCGGACCGTATCTGGTCTCAAAATTACCCCTTCCCCCTTCTCCCGTTGTTTTTGGCCACGCATGGGTAACACCTATGATTACCCCCCCCCCCCGAGCATATCCTAGCCGCCCCCACCCCCTTCTCATTATAACCAGCTTAGCGTTTTGATAACAAATAACTGCAATACATTTTACCTTCTGCATCCCGTTAACATTGAACAAAAATATTCACTTTGTAATCGACCAATCAGATTACAGCATTTACTCAATTGGACAGATGTCACATGACATGATTCACATAACATCGTGTAACACTTCCGCTCTGGATCGTTTTTTGTTTTTGTTTTTTTTTTTTTAGATTGCGCGCCATTGGCGCGGACACGCTGGTGGAGTACACCCATCTCATGGATGGTGATCCAGAGTTTTTTAACCGCTCCCTGGAGACCCAGTTTAAACTGACAGTAGAGGACATTATGACGTTTCGCAAAGCCTGCGCAAACTCAAGCAGTGACGTCATCGCCGAGCACCATCTCATACAGAAGCCTCACTACTGGCTCTGCAATCCCACCCACCCGAAGTGCCAAAAATAAATAAATAAATAAATAAATAAATAAAAAAATAACAAACAAACCGCAGCGCCGATCCTCGCTACTGGCTGACGCTTTTGGAATAAGCAATATTGAACCTTGGCTGTCACTCAATTGCAATTGAGTTACCACGCATATCCAGCATGTATCAGTGTGAAAAAGTAACACCTCTTCCACCATTTGCTCATTTGTTAGAATTATTTATATTGTATTTTATACGGGACACATTGCTTTCTGTCAGGGGTACCTATTAATTTCGGTTGGAGCGTCCCTGGGAGCGAACGTTTGGCCTTTCGGTAATTTTGTTTTTATAGAAAGCGGGTTGAAGAAAAATGTTGCTGAGGTTTTTTCCGTACAGAATCTTCATCCTCCGATTCGGTTGTGAAATCTTGAACAAGCATTATCTGTGATATCGTGATGAAAAACAGTATGCGCATTTATCACTTTAAACATAACGTTGATTGACTAAGGATTGTGATTCTGAATTAATCACGTGGGCATTGGCACAATACCTGGAGTGATTATATTCCCCTCCCCCCCCCCCCCCCCACCCACCACGCGTGTCCAAAAATAAGATATTAAAAAGCGGTGAAAAGGGAGATAATTTTGAGGCAAAATACGGTCCGCTCGGTGCTATTTCGTAATTCAGGTTTGTAGTATTATCGCAAAATTAACATTCTTCGCTTAGGGGTCGCTTTAAAAGACATGGACACGCATGGTAACATGGTAACATGGTAACCATTTGGTACGTGTGCCCCCCCCCCTTACCGGGTATTATACGGCGATCGGGTAGAAATACTTCAAAGAATAAAAAAAAAAAAACTCTGAAAAAAAATCTGATAGTCACGTGACTGAAACAAAGAGCAGTGACGTAAAGACATTAAAATTATACTTCTCTTAATACATCTGTGTGTAAATAGTTGTTATATTGTTATAAATGAACATGTTTCTGTATGCGTTTGACATCCCGGTTACTGGCATATAGCTGTAAAGTGTCTCTTCTTCTTCTTATTCTACTTCTTCTTCTTCTTCTTCTTCTTCCTCTTCTTCGTCTTCTTCTTCTTTTTCTTCTTCGCCTTCTTCTTCTTTTTCTTCTTCTTCTTATGTTCACACTTAAAATATATGTTATATTTCGGTGAAAAATATACATCATAAATCTGACAGGTCGAAAAACTAGTTAACAAATGAAGACAAGCGTTTTGTAGGAACCGAATATGTTGTGGGTATTTATTGTGTGTTTGTTTGTTTTCAGTCCCCCGCCGCTGCGTAGCGCGAAGCGGGAGACTATAGGATTCGGATCCGTCCGTCCGTCTGTCAGTCGACACTTTTTTGTCGGCGCTATATCTCTATAATCACTGAAGCGATTCAGTTGATCTCTTGCACATGCAAAAATTATATAGTGGAGCTGTGCAATGAGGGGTTATTTTGAGATTTTGTTGTTGTTGTTGTTTTTGTGAAGATTTGCTCAACCAATGGAAAAAACGCAGGCCTTCATTGCTGCTGCAGTTGTGTAAGTTTGTGACGTCATGAAGCGCCGTTAACAAACATCTATCTGGACCATGCACAAAAGTGTATTGTGGGACATGTAATGTTTAAAAAATATTTAAGTAGATCATTTATGTTTAAATTAGTTATCGACTAAGTTTATATTAGTTATCGTTTATCAAGTGATTTTATGTTAGTTGTATATCTGTGTGTCATGTGAGAGTTTGCTAATTATATAATTTATATATTATATTATATATATTATATATTATATATATGTTGACAATCAAGTCATATATTATATATATGTTGACAATCCAGTAAACATTCCGAAGTCGATACTGTGTCAAAGTGACGTCATTCTACCAACCCAATCAAATCGCCTACATTAAGTCCTGTTGAAATTCGGCGTGTGATTCCTCGCGCCCAAAAGCTTTTTACCCGCAGCTGCCAAAAAGCGTATCTCCGAGTGTAATCCACGTCTTTGAATTGACGTAGAATCCATTGTTTCGTTGCGGCCAAACAACCACTTTCTAACGAACGCCTTGGATGCAACGTTGTATAGACGTCGCAAAATTGTCCTATAAACGTCGGCAAAAACGACGTAAAATAGACGCACGTGGGTATCCCAACAACGCAACAACATCATCAACTTATCGCTCGAAGGAGAAAGAATTCATGAAAATTCGCTTCAAAAAGAGGCCACAGTTAGGACTTAAAATATGTGAAATTCAGGAGCAGGGGGCGTGTTTTCTGATCCATAATTCTTTACCGGATAGACCAAGAGTGGGGACATTTTGATGGAATGGTGACCATAGCAGCACGTGATTGACCATAAGCAGGAGGCGATCCCAGATCACTTTCTCCACATCCACATCTATTCAACGCCGGTATAAAGTCTTCGTTTCACCTCCTACATTTTGTATCGATTTGATTTTTTTTTGGCTCGAGGAACCCCAAGGGGGTCATGCATACGGCTTGTGCCTTTTCAGTCGATCGGACAATATTTCTATTTTTGGAGAATTTTGGAGGAAAAACATTCAAAAAAATAATTCAAAATGCATCTCTTCTTACATTTTTTATTCGATATAATTTATTTTTGGTATGAGGCTCCCTAAGGGGTCATGCATAGGATTTGTGCGTTTTTTTTGTCGAAGACACTGTGCCACAGAAAACAGTGCGTCTCAGAAACTAGTCCCAAGCTTAACGAGCCAATTAGATCGAGACTCTATACAGTTTTCACATACCGTCCAGTATTTATACACCATTTCGTAAACACGTCGTGACAAAATTGATATTGAGTGATATTTGTAAAATTTAATTCCTGGACTAATGAACTTCTAAGACGCCTAAATGACCACGATACCTGACGCCTGTGGCTGTCTTGATGAGGATTTTACATTGCTATAAAAAGGGAGGCGTTTCATTTTCCATTGGCAAACTTTCCACAACGTTGATTAGACTTCGGATGATACGGGTATCAGACGTCGGCAGGACGACGTTTCGATTTTTATTATCAATCAAAACCTGACTTTGATGCGACGTCTGGTGTGACGTTTATCAAACAATAATCCAATGTTTGCCGGGCACTGAAAACACTTTCTTCGATGTCGTTTACCGCACAACCTGATAGGCATGTGATCAGCAACTTTGCTTATGCTGTAAGATCGAAGTATGCACTTTGTCCGACGTCTTTTGGCATCATGTGTGTAACTTTTGCACACCCAGTAAACATTGGATCAACGGTGGATAGATGCCGCACTCGGGTCGAATCAATGTCGGGTTTTTTGGTTGATTTTGAAAGTCTGAAATCGTTTACCTTTTAATGTGGAATATACCCAGCATGTCATCAGCGTTGCAAAAATGTTGCAAAAATTGTCATCCAGACAATCACAGTCATACTGTATAGTGACCACCACTCCGTCGGAGTTCCCGCAACCTTTAGGTCATCTCATAACGCAGGATACTGTGAACTGAAGAACATTTTCCAAAAAAAATGTGGCTAAAACTATTGAAATTTGTATTATTGACGTTTTAATTTTGGCATAGTTTTTGAAGCGAACTGCCATGGCTTTCATATCTAATGAGCATTAATACAATTACATTATTGTTTGGTTGTGACAATGATTTCTATACAAAGTTGCACCATAGACGTTGATTAGACGTCAGAGAAAATGGGGCGTGGGTTGCGACCCGCAAGCAACGTCTATTGTTGTGGCTAGATCTGGTAGAGGTAGCACACTGAAATCGACGTTAGAGATTACAATGTTTGCTGAGTAGTTGTCCTAGCGAGCATGCGACGTTGGATAAACTCTAGATAGACATTGTGGATGAATCAGATTTTGATCAATTATTAAAGTTGAAATGACGTCGATTTCCTAATGTTACATAGATGTCGGATGGGGGTGTGGTCACATTGAATAGACGTAAAAAGGCAACGATAAACAGTAGATATCGGAAAACCAGCTTTTATCCAGACAGTGCTAATCATATATAAGCCTCTGTCAACCCAACCCCGATATTTAGTCATGCACTACTGCAAATTATGCATAAAAACAATTTTCACCACTACTTGTCAGAAGTGGTCAGAAAAGGGCACTGTTAAATTCTCACATTTCTCACCAACGTCGGTTTTCTGGAGTTTGTTCGAAATATACCAGCGACGTTGATTAGACGGGGAAAGTTGGAGAAAAAGGATAGCTGGTGTTTGATGGAAAAGCTGTAATGTTTAGTGATCGGACTGTCCGTGGTCCCTCGCAGACCTTTCACAGGCCCCGCAACTGATGTGTGCGAACCAATACCCACTATACTCGACTTCTATTACACTGATGTGGATTTCCTGGCCCTGTTGGACGTAACTGTGATTGGTCGCAACCAAAGACTAATGTCTTCCCAACGTCCTTGACACAAACTTGGATAGACATTGAAAAACGTTGTTTGGATGTTGCTTTTAGTCGCAACCAAAACGAATCTTTCTCCGGTGTCTGATCATCGCCTTTGAATTGAAACCAAAAAGTCGACTTTGTATAGCGGTCGGATTCACAAGCATGAAACAGTGTGCTAATGTTTTTACCGGAAATGGCAATCATGACAGGTCACTTAGAAAACAGACAAAAAACTAAGGACGAAATGTATGAGAATTTCAGGAGCGCGCAAGTTTATTTAACGTTTTCTTGATATCTAGAAAACGTCACTCCACAATATCTATCCAACGCTGGAAAAACAACAAATGGAAGTGAGAATAACGTCCATCTCCCGATGGCAGATAAAGGTTGGAAAAACTGTGACGTAGAATCGCCATCCAGACAGCGACAATCACGAGGTGTCGTGGTCCAATGACAAGGTATCGTGGTCCAATGACAAGGCGTCTTGGTCCAATGACAAGGTATCGTGGTCCAATGACAAGGCGTCTTGGTTCAATGACAAGGTGTCGTGGTCCAATGACAAGGTGTCGTGGTCCAATGACAAGGTGTCGTGGTCCAATCACAATGTGTCGTGGTCCAATGACAAGGTGTCGTGGTCCAATGACAAGGTGTCGTGGTCCAATGACAAGGTGTCGTGGTCCAATCACAAGGTGTCTTGGTCCAATGACAAGGTGTCGTGGTCCAATCACAAGGTGTCGTGGTCGAATCACAAGGTATCGTGGTCCAATCACAATGTGTCGTGGTCCAATCACAATGTGTCGTGGTCCAATCACAAGGTGTCGCGACAATCACAAGGTGTCGTGGTGCCAAGTGTAACATACAATCGGCAACAACATTATTGTAATATTTCGGGAGAATACATTTAAACATATATATGGAGAATAAAGAGTCTAGGCAGAGATTGAGGAAGTAAGCTTACTTTCTTATCTCTGTCTAGACTATATAAAGAAAGGAGTCGTGTTCTGGTGTGCATTTCAATTACAGCAATTCGTGCTCTTTAATACCAGTGCAGTGGGATAAAACTTTCAAGTGAAATAATTTGACAGTGAAAGAATAAGCGCGCTATATTTTATGACATACATTTTAGATTTACTTGGAACCCATATCTAATGCTTTTGTTCGACTCTCAGTCTCCTTCTACTTATTGTACGGACCATACATACGGATTATACACTGGTGAGTGCGCACTGAATCGAGGTTGGGGATGAGGTTGGGGGGGGGGGGGAGGGGGGCTACTGACGTTACCCGTTACCATGCGTGTCTATGCCTTTTTAAAACGAGGCGAGTTTAAGCGGGGATTTGCAAGTTTTAAAATCTTTTTGTTGCCTGAGTTTTTATAAGGGCTTTTACCACAAGAGCGATGAACGCCGCATTATAGCCTTACCTTACATACATTTCTCCCCCCCCCCACCCACATCAGTCGTCATTTAGACCCCGCCCCTCTCCCGCTCCCCTCAGCCATGTGAGAATCTGATTTGTGCACATCAAAGTACCCCCCCCCACCCCCTTCAGATTGTCGGTTTACCATCTGCAGTGAAATCTTTTTATTTAATTGAATTTGCGCTGCAACGTTTTCGTGTTTATAATAAGAGGGGCGTTTGAAAACAAACTGACTGCATTTTATGAATAAAGTAACAGGTGTCCAGATCAGGATCAAAAATATTTCTGCGATAGGTCATACGTTTAAACTGAAAGCTAGCTACTTTTTACAGGAGTTTTTTTATCTTAAGCATTTAAAATATGGGTGTAAGTGCATAATACAGATGTAGATGTAAATCTGTATTTAATGGTCACTACATTCTGATTTTCGCATTATTTCTTAAATTTATGCAGCAAGAGAGAGAGAGAGAGAGAGAGAGAGAGAGAGAGAGAGAGAGAGAGAGAGAGAGAGAGAGAGAGAGAGAGACAGAGAGAGAGACAGAGAGAGAGAGAGACAGAGACAGAGACAGAGACAGAGAGAGAGAGGGTGTGTGTGTGTCACTATGTTATTTTAAGCCTAGACTTAGAAGTCAGGAGAATTCTACGTGCAATTGGCTGTATATAGTGATGGTCGATAAATACAGGTCACACGGATGTATGCCATGTGTATTTGCTGCCTCACTGATTCTTTTATTGATGAAATATTACTTTGCTGAGAGGAAAGGAAGGTTATAAGTTGCACTAGACACTTAGTAACTTGATACTGAAAACTTAAACGTGGCTAAATACCACAGTATAACACATTGCGGTTAACTTGTATTAAGTTATTTACAACCCGCACCTCTGTTTATGCTTTTCTTTGTGAGCCCTGTGCTTTAAACTCAGTATTTCGCGTTTAGGGGTCGTTTAAAAAGTTACGGACACGCAGCCGGTACTTAAGTGGCACCCTGCCCCCCCCCTCCCCCGCAATTTTATTTTTATTATATACATTTCTATATCAAGATCTTCATGGACAGACAACAAGTAGTTGGATGGGCCTCATTGATCACCTGTTATTAATAGTAGATAATTGATATCTGAAGTACCCTTTATTAGTGAAATTTAGAAATACATTAGTGAAGTACAGTCTGTTTACTATGCGCCATTTATTTACAAGACAAAGTTAAATTAGAAATTGTTCTATTAACTGCTGAAGATTATCATGGCTTACAAAAAGAATGCCTAGTGAACTGCTTGATTCTCGTTTGCAAATAAACCTGGAATAATCCGCTGTTTTTACATTAAAAGAACACATTTTCAGTTTTGCCAGATATGATGTGCTGTTCAGTTTAATGTTTCTCTCCTTGTTATTATTTTTGGTTAGAGAATAGGGGGGGGGGGGAGGCACCTTCGCTTCGCATATAGGAATATCAGATAGGGGATCCCCAGGGCTGGTAAATGAAGTGCTTGGGCAGACAGAAATATTGTAGGGAAGACGTTTCGTAATTGTTATAAACAAAAGCAACTGCAATTACCGTTAAAAAGAAAATAAAACAACCAATAACAAATGCTGAAAGCGAATAATAGATAATCATTGCCTCGCCTCCACTCCCACACCCCAGCTCTCCTTTCCAATTGGGGAGAGGGGAGTGGGGACGAAAGGGGGGGGGGCTCACCCGGCCCTTTGCGGATGGGTTGCCGTTTGCTATGATGTGCTGATCATTCTTGCTAAACATTTCATGTCAAGCCAGCAAACCCCCAAACAAAGAAACTAAAATTAGTTATCTCAGATCTTTGCAATGTTGTAATATATACCGTCAATTTACACAAACAGCAATCTCTCGACCTTTAACAATAGGACCAGCCAGCTCCGGTATGCTTGCATTCGTTTTTGGTTTCACTGATACACCAACAGTGTTCAGAAAAACTTTGATTCATAGATGTTTTGATGATCTGATGTAATCTTGTATGTGTGTTACTTGAAAGACCTTTAGCAAAACGTAACGAAACTAGAAGCTCATTCCGCTAGCGAAATGTTAAACACTTGACAAAAATTAAAACGCAAAAATACTTCCTTCAGTGGGTTATTTTTTGAATAATATATTGCAAACAACACAGCTTCAATACGTCTTATAAGCCGAGTAGTGTTTGGTTGTTGTTGACTTAAAGTTTTATTGACCGATCAGGCATACGTCGTGTTATCCATTTACGCAGTGAGAGCTCGCACAAAGCTCAGCAACTGTGTTCTGGCTGTGCATTAAATGCTACGCATTTACTTGCAAAAAATACACTCTTTTCACATGGCGTTTTAACAAAGAAAACGAAATCAAAGACGAAAATAAAAGGTGACATGCACATGTTCATATCAAGCTCTTCATAAGTCCCAAGTTTCATGGTCGTAGGGCCCATAGTGTCAGAGAAGAAGAAGACACAAAAAATCGGAAAAAGTGTCAAGAAGAAAAAAAAGGACGAATTTTGCGCGCACCAATTCATATAACTCTTGCAAGCCAAAGGCTTGTCAAGTGTTAATTATATGCCCCATTTTACTTATCAGTCAAAACGAAACGTTTCTTAGAGAGCTTGAACTTGGCAACTATGATTCAGAATTAAGCATTCCGTCTAGAAGGATATGATTTGCAGTTCATTATTTAGTACACTTGTGTTATGACTCATGCTTCTAAACCTCTTGAACACATCTGAATGCAAAAGTAAATACGATATAAAATCCCTTATGAAATTTGCATAGATATTGGTGTTCATTTGATCGATGGCCAGTTGATCGGTGGTCAGTTAAATGGTGGTGAATTGATCGGTGGTCAGTTGACTGGTTTTGAGTTGACCAGTGGTCAGTTCACTGCTGTAAGGTTGACCGATGGTCAGTTGACCGATGGTCAGTTCACTGGTGGTGAGTTGTTTTAAAGGGATGGCCGGAAGACTCATTTGTGCTAATTTTCAATTCCGTGGTCGTGAATAATCCTGTGCAGTCGTTTAACTGAGGCAATTTGAGCGAAGGTCAATCCCCCCTTTCACTGGTGGTCAGTTGATCGATGGTCAGTTGACTGGTAGTGAGTTGACCGGTGTTGAGTTGATAGATGGTTAATTCACTGGTGGTGAGTTAGCCGGTGGTGAGTTGACTGATGTTCAGTTGACCGGCTGACGGTTGAATGGTGTTCAGTTAGACGGAAGCGAGGGAGGGACCAATATTTCAGACAGCATTAACAACTTTTCGAAATTAGAAAGCAGTCTGAATTCATTCATTTTAAACAAGGACATATACATTCACAGAAAGAAGAGGCTCCCTGAAGGTATTTCGCACGAAATTCGTGCCCCCATGCTGCCCCTTTGAATTAAACTGCATATTTGCATGCCCCCACCCTCAAAAGCAATTGCTTGACACGTGTGCTCGTGAAATCAAGTGCATCAAACAAAATGCATTTTTAAGTCATGTGCTTCACGTTGTAATGCATCGAATTGTGTGGCAGAAGAGAAAACACAACAAAATAAAAACTATGCCACACCTGTCATTGATATGCTGTGAAGTGGTAAAATGAAAATATGGGCGGCATTGTGCAACTGTTTGTTTGGACGCTAGTTGACGTTAGCCTTTTATTTACGCAAGAAAGAAGGGCCATGTTGAACAAAAAAAAAATGAAATTAATCTATATTGTATCAAATTTCATATTGTGCCTTTGAAAGTAGAGAATTACTTGAGAAGCTTTATTTACGATAAAGGAAGGTACAGAGCTGTAAATTACTTGGCACTGCAAAGGCGTTACGTGTCAGGGCTACATCAACTTCCGTGGGGCAGGGGGGCGGAGGAGCGGCACATAGTAAAACCCTATTGTGGGCATCTCGGATTTTGTTTTGAAATACCAAATTGTAAAATTCAAATCTCTCTCTCCAATCAAACCTCGAAACCTCAGGACTAAACAATTTGCTTTGTCCATTATTTAACTATATTTAGTAATACATTGACACTGTCTCCTCATTTATTTACAGAGTAAGTGGTGTCCATAATTACTACAGGCTGTAGATATATAATTTGCCTTATTCCAAATGAACATTTTCAGTTATTTGACAACTGGACATTTTCTAACTATTTAGCAGCTGGACATCTTTAACCCCCATCACTGAAAACGAATCGCACCAGAGAAACCTCTAATCCTCCCATTTTCCCAATTATACAGGAGAAGCCCCAAATCCAAGATTTTTTGCCACGCTAGGAGAAAATTCCTAAGACCTTAATTTCTTTCAGCAAATTTTCTACGGTGGAAGACGGTTGGATGTACTCTTATGCGAAGTATTTATCATGTGTAACTTAAATAAAACAACCTGTTTTAGCCAAGCCAATACCACCCCAGGCCCCGTTCCACAAATCAAAATACACATGCAATGTCAAAGTTGCTAAAAATCTGCTTTCACTCTGCTGCATGTTTACGAGTACAGGTGAAGCTAGAACGGAAGTTTTTACAGACATAGAACGCAAACAATAATCTGTTATGTAGGAAGCACAGTGAGTTGATATAGACCCTCCCTTACACACCACGTCTGATTACAAAATCACCCCTCTTTGTGTGTCAAATTAACTGGACAACAATCGCCCCCTTTTTTAATGAAATTAAGACCCCACCTCCCCCCTGCATCCCCCGGGCACAATGCCTGATTACACAGTCACCCTCTTTCTCCACGTTTTTTTATGGATGCGCACGGAGTCACCTATATGACTAAATGCCTCCCCTCTCTGGCTTTGAACACTGATTTCGATTAGGTGCTTGTCACAATAGCGCCACCAAATCACAACGACGTCACCATTTCACAATGACATCATAAAGTGTTATGAACCATCTACCGTAATTTTCTTCTTGTTCAGATTGTAATTCATAAACTAAAAAAAAAAAATCAAATTATGCAAGAAACGTAACAATAAATTACGTCTCGTTTCTTGTTTGCAGAACCCGCTCTATGTGCTGTGGCATCGTTATGAAATGGTTGCTGATGTTTCAACAGCGACGCACTTACAGTACGGCGTAGTAGGAATCTCAAGGTCGCAACAGCAAGAAGCTGAAAAACGTATCGCACCAGCAACGGAATTCACAATAACAACAGTGGAAGTTATAAAAGACAGCGTAGTCGCATTTAGTTTACAAATCACAGACAGGGTCTACCAAGACTTGTTCGATTATCCGGAGCACTCAGTGAAGCTCTGCATAAACCATAGAAACTCTGGGCCAGTGTATTCTGTAAATCACGTGACTCCAGAGTACAGTGACTTTCCGTGCAATTTTGTTGAGACTTTAATAGACATCGCGATCTTCTCTATAGAACAGGTACGTACTAGTGGCATTTTTCCGAACGGAAAAGATCTACTTGTTTCTTCTGATTTTCAACAGAAACAAAAACATTACATCCAGACGCAAACTGCAGTCCAAATAAGAAGCGGAGTTATAAAACAATTTCTCGCAGAGCGTTCTTACTCGGTCAATTTTCTTGGAATCAAAGCCAGGGACTTATTTGTAAAAGACTCTTCTATATCCCACGAAATGAAAAGATCCGATTCAGACAGTTATATCAGCAATGAGCAGCACAGAGGGACCTCATTATTTTGGAAAAGTCAGCACAGGAGAACCCACAGCATGCCTTTACATTCCACAGCCACTACAGGTAAACCAGCGCATTTCCCATGTTCTTGGAATGTATCAAATTACATCTGGTGTCTTTCTAAGAGCTCACAGCATTTCCTAATACAAAGAAGACAAGGACCTGAGAAATCTTGTTTGGACCAGCCGACTGGGGGAGGGGGAGAGGGGGAAGGGTTGATGGGCATGAGTAGGGGGGGGGGCATCCCGTCATGTGTAGGTACGAATGTTATTATGTAAACATTTGCTTGAAATGCTTCTTCTCCATGGATTTTGATTGGATTTCTTTTAAATTCTGTAATGCTCACTGGGTTGCTCTTGACAATCCGCCATACATTGGCTCAATAGGGGTTATTTAAAACTTACGGTTGCCAATTTCTAAAATGCTTCTTCCTGTCTGTAAATTTCACATAAATATTTACTAGGAAAAAATCTCTTAAAATTAGCTTTTTAGCGTTCCGGAAAAAATGGCTAAAGGAATGGCATGTTTCAATTTATTGGTAGCCAGTTTTTAACATGCTTCTTTCCCCAACAATATTAACTAGATTTCGTACGAATGTTCCATAGATGTTTCTTCTTTTTTGAAAAAAATATTTTTGTGTTTGGCGATTCTCCCAAAATTAGCCAATTGCCAAAATGCTTTGTTTGCGGCAGTTTGATTATATTTTTCGAACTTTTAAAATATTACTCTTTATGTGATGTTTTCATGTCACGCCGCCATTTGAATGTATTGGGGATCAAGTTTTCAAAGTAGTTCTGTTGCAAGCAATTTTAGTTGTATTGCTTTCATTTTTAGGCACAGTTCAAACCTATGGCTCTTTAAAATTTATTTTTCTGAGATCCACCAGACATTAGGCAAATGCCAGGCCTTTGAAACTTTTTCTGTAACCAGTTTTTCAAATATATCCAATATTTTTTGGCGACCATACAAGCCAATTGATAACTCATTAACTAGATTTCAGCTGGTCACAATGTCCTTGGACATTCTTGTTCGCGCGTTAAAGCTGTCGTTTGCTTGGCTCCACCTTTAAGTGGGATTTTGCTTTTACGGTAAATTGATATAATATGAGTGACAAATATTACTAAATACAATGAAACTTTCTTATGGGTGCATGGGGATGTTTTTAAAAGACTTTCAGCATTGTTATTTGGTAATGTAGGTCGGAAAGACCTATGTAAGAATCGTGTGACCACATTTCCATATAATCCCGATGACTCAGGTCCTGGGGTCTTGATGGATCAAAGGCGGGTAGTAAATGTGAACGAAAACTACACTTCTACTGGTAAAAAATATTCTACGAAATAAAATGAAAATTTTACTTCGCTTAAGGCATCGTTCACTTATCTGAAACTAGCATATGCTCAAAGTAGCATATGCTCAAACTCGAATGAAGTTCTAGTGTAGAGAAGTTGCAATTTTAAAATACAAACTACAGTTTTACAATTATAAAACAGCTGACCTCTGATGAGATCTATCTGTTCTGGATAAACAAATAGCGCATGAATATTTCAAAAAGTAGATCTGTGGAGTTAACGGTATTGTACACAACAGACCAACCCGCCGTAGAGCTGTTGGACAACAATGTGTTTTTTGCAGAGTTCACAAGATCACATGTAATACCTAATCGGTATAAAAAAAATAGTTTTTAAAACGAAATTTATCAGGCTAAAAAATTCAAAATGACAAAGGGTCTGAGTTCTTTTACATACGGTATTCGCCCACTAGTTAGAAAATGGATTTGGATGCTTTAGCTAGGGCTGCTGAAGTGAAACAACTAAGCGTTACCTCTTACGGAGGGGACAAGTGAAATGGTCCTTACAAATGTTTATAAAACGTTTGAAGTGTTTTTCGGTAGATCCCCTGAAACTGCTGTAAAAGCAGGTCATAGTAGATTATTTTTGGATACGCATAGCAAAACATAATCTTATTTCACCTACATTTTGCAGTAGTCAAGGAGGTATTATGGGTAGGGGACCCAGAATTCATGCTTTCCTGTATGTGTGAGTAAAATAATCAAGCCATTACTGCATGACGTAAGTAATCCGAATATCTTGCTAATCAGAACACATTTTGTCACTCCCAACGCATTCCGGATAACAACGTTTTGGTGTATATAAAATTTGAATCTGCAGAAAGTTGTACAATATCTGACATACTTAATGGTAATGAAAGAAATATGTATAGAAGTTACGCTATTTTCAGATTATGACGAACCAAAAACGGAAGAGGCTGAAGCCTCAGAGAAAGAGGCAACGTTCAAAACAAAAGGGAAGGCCTTGGTGAAACAGCATGTGAAGTGGAATTCAGAGAATCGCGCAGAACGGAGCCAAGGATATGAGCAAAGCAATTTGATGTCATCCAGTGCTTCGAGGCCTCTCCTAGGAAAAGATGATGCTTCTTATGCATTAAAGGAGGAGATAGAAAAAGAGCACACCCCCAATGCCCCTGAGTGTGCAGAAGAACCTATTTCTGATGAGGTGGGAAGCGTCCCGATATATGGAGCGGTAGGAAACGATTCCGGATATGGGGTGGTAGGAAACAGCCTAGGAAATGGGGCAGTAGAACATGTCCGAGGAAATGAGGCAGTAGGAAACAGCCTAGGACATGAAGAAGTAGAAAATGTCCCAGGAAATGAGGCGGTAGGAAACAGCCTAGGACATGAGGTAGTAGAAAATGTCCCAGGGAATGAGGGAGTAGCAAACAGTCTAGGACATGAGGTAGTACAAAGTGTCCCAGGGAATGAGGCAGTAGCAAACAGTCTAGGACATGAGGTAGTAGAAAATGTCGTAGGAAATGAGGCAGTAGGAAACAGCCTAGGACACGAGGTAGTGGAAAATGTCCCAGGGAATGAGGCAGTAGCAAACAGCCTAGGACATGAGCTGGTAGAATATGTCCTAGGAAATGAGGCAGTAGGAAACAGCCTAGGACATGAGGTAGTAGAAAATGTCCCAGGAAATGATTCAGTAGGAAACAGCCTAGGACACGAGGTAGTAGAAAATGTCTCAGGAAATGAGACAGTAGCAAACAGCCTAGGACATGAGGTAGTAGAAAATGTCCCTGGGAATGAGGCAGTAGCAAACAGCCTAGGACATGAGGTAGTAGAAAATGTCCCAGGGAATGAGGCAGTAGCAAACAGCCTAGGACATGAGGTAGTAGAAAATGTCCCAGGAAATGAGGCAGTAGCAAACAGCCTAGGACATGAGGTAGTAGAAAATGTTCCAGGGAATGAGGCAGTAGAAAACAGCTTAGGACATGAGGTAGTTGAAAATGTCCCAGGAAATGAGGCGGTAGGAAACAGCCTAGGACATGAGGTAGTAGTCCCAGGAAATGAGGCAGTAGCAAACAGCCTAGGACATGAGGTAGTAGAAAATGTCCCAGGAAATGAGGCAGTAGGAAACAGCCTAGGACACGAGGTAGTAGAAAATGTCCGAGGGAATGAGGCAGTAGCAAACAGCCTAGGACATGAGCTGGTAGAATATTTCCTAGGAAATGAGGCAGTAGGAAACAGCCTAGGACATGAGGAAGTTGAAAATGTCCCAGGGAATGAGGCAGTAGGAAACAGCCTAGGACATGAGGTAGTAGAAAATGTCCCAGGAAATGAGGCAGTAGGAAGCAGCCTAGGACACGAGGTAGTAGAAAATGTCCCAGGGAATGAGGCAGTAGCAAACAGCCTAGGACATGAGCAGGTAGAAAATGTCCTAGGAAATGAGGCAGTAGGAAACAGCCTAGGACATGAGGTAGTAGAAAATGTCCCAGGAAATGAGGCAGTAGGAAGCAGCCTAGGACACGAGGTAGTAGAAAATGTCCCAGGGAATGAGGCAGTAGCAAACAGCCTAGGACATGAGCAGGTAGAAAATGTCCTAGGAAATGAGGCAGTAGGAAACAGCCTAGGACATGAGGAAGTTGAAAATGTCCCAGGGAATGAGGCAGTAGGAAACAGCCTAGGACATGAGGTAGTAGAAAATGTCCCAGGAAATGAGGCAGTAGGAAGCAGCCTAGGACACGAGGTAGTAGAAAATGTCCCAGGGAATGAGGCAGTAGCAAACAGCCTAGGACATGAGCAGGTAGAAAATGTCCTAGGAAATGAGGCAGTAGGAAACAGCCTAGGACATGAGGTAGTAGAAAATGTCCCAGGAAATGAGGCAGTAAGAAACAGCCTAGGACACGAGGTAGTAGAAAATGTCCCAGGGAATGAGGCAGTAGCAAACAGCCTAGGACATGAGCTGGTAGAAAATGTCGTAGGAAATGAGGCAGTAGGAAACAGCCTAGGACATGAGGTAGTAGAAAATGTCCCAGGGAATGAGACAGTAGGAAACATCCTAGGACACGAGGTAGTAGAAAATGTCTCAGGAAATGAGACAGTAGCAAACAGCCTAGGACATGAGGTAGTAGAAAATGTCCCAGGGAATGAGGCAGTAGCAAACAGCCTAGGACATGAGGTAGTAGAAAATGTCCCAGGGAATGAGGCTGTAGCAAACAGCTTAGGACATGAGGTAGTTAAAAATGTCCCAGGAAATGAGGCGGTAGGAAACAGCCTAGGACATGAGGTAGTAGAAAATGTCCCAGGAAATGAGGCGGTAGGAAGCAGCCCAGGATATGGAATGATAGGAAACGGCCGAGGACATGAGGTAGTAGGAAGTAACCGAAGAAATGGGGAAGTAGAAAATAGCTCGGGTTATGGGATGGTAGAAAACGGCCCAGGAAATCAGGCGGTAGGAAACGGTCCAGTATATGGAGTGGTAGGAAACGGCCCAGGATATTGGGTGACAGGAAACGGTCCAGAATATGGGGTGGTAGGAAACGGCCCCAATTCTAGACTAGAAATAATAAACGAAGATCGTGGTGTTTTGCATCGTGAACCTCATGGGGTGGTATGCAATGATGCAGGAAGTCGGCAAAGTGGAAACTTTAACCTTGGGACTACCAACACAGTAGACGAGCAAGCCGTACAAGCTCTTCGTGGATTGTCCACATGCCGCAGTTGTGACGTCAACCCGTGGGATCGCTACCTAACAGCCTGTCACCATGTCATCTGTGCTACTTGCGAGGTCATTCGACAGACCTGTCACGTTTGCGGAGAACTTATAAAAGGCGTTATTAAAATAAGGTTTTCGGGAAACTGAATGTGTTACTTTTGCAGAATAACTGAAGGGTTACCCTGGGCGTTTTCTACGATTTAGATGTATAAATGTGTTTTAATTTTTTTCTTTGTATTTACTTCTATATTTATTCAAGTATCCTATATTTATTCAAGTATCCTATATTTATTCAAGTATCCCATATTTATTCAAGTATCCTATATTTATTCAAGTATCCTACGTTTATTCAAGTACCCCATATTTATTCAAGTATCCTATATTTATTCAAGTATCCTATATTTATTCAAGTATCCCATATTTATTCAAGTATCCTATATTTATTCAAGTATCCCATATTTATTCAAGTATCCTATATTTATTCAAGTATCCTATATTTATTCAAGTATCCTATATTTATTCAAATATCCCATATTTATTCAAGTATCCTATATTTATTCAAGTATCCCATATTTATTCAAGTATCCCATATTTATTCAAGTATCCTATGTTTATTCAAGTATCCTATATTTATTCAAGTATCCTATATTTATTCAAGTATCCTATATTTATTCAAGTATCCCATATTTATTCAAGTATCCTATATTTATTCAAGTATATCATATTTATTCAAGTATCCTATGTTTATTCAAGTGGTTCTACAGGAAGGCAGATCACAAAATATATTCATGATGTCATAAGTCAGCAATTTGTAATCGAGATTATATTGGTCAGCTATGGAGAGTTGTGTGGAAACTAGGCAAAAAAAAAAAAGAAAAAAATCCAAAACGGAAAGTAAACAATAAGTTTGTATGCTTATCTATTTCATTCTGTTTGTTTCTGTGCGATGGAAGGCGATATGGAAATCAGGCGCATTTTATTAATATGTTTTAGTTATCAATTACTATATTTTATTACTTCAATGCGTTTTAAGGATTCTGAAGGTTGTTTAGGTTTAGTTAAGTTCAATGCGTCATTTCCATGTCGCGGTTTTCATCGCTTCCCTCATAAAACCGAGAAGAGTGTTTTTTGTCATTATCCCGGTGGATTTGTATTAATAAAAAATGTAGACTTATAATGTAGTTTGTTTGTGAAAGTGCGAAGAGAATGGGGACACTCAAGTAGCAAGTGATTGTCCATGACTTTTTCAAAGGACCCCCATAGGCGGAGTGCTAATTCGGAAATAATACTCATTATAACCAAATACGGGGTGTAGTTCCGGAAGAACTCCTCTCTCTCTCTCTCTCTCTCTCTCTCTCTCTCTCTCTCTCTCTCTCTCTCTCTCTCTCTCTCTCTCCCCACTTTTGTGTGCAATGAAGATGCTGAATGAAAATTGCCCCTCCCACTTTTTTTAAACAAAACAGGCACTCCGCGCAGACCGCGTCTGACTTCAAAGCTATCTCCCTTCCTCTTTTTTGGAGTACGTAAGTTAACGCATATATGACACCGAGTGCCGTCGAGGGAGGATACATTTTTTTTTTTAATTGCAGAAGTAAGGGAGTGCAAAGAAAGAAAGAAAAAGAAAGAAAAGAAGAAAGAAACAAAAAAGAAGAGGAAGAACCAGAAAAATAAAAAAATGAAAAAAGAAAAAAATAAAGAATAAAATAAAAGAAGAAAAGGAATTAAATAAAGCATTGAACAGTAAGCATGCATACTTTATAAATAAGTGACGAAAATAATCTTCGGCAATGATCAACCCGGAAGCCCCTCTCTACTTCAGACAGAATGAAACGAAACAGAAACCCAAAATGAGCCCCATACACAGTTATGTTCCTGTTGGCCAAATTTAATGTCGCTTGAGTGAGGTTAATATGTCAGAGCCCACTAGACATATGACGCCACCTGATGAGTGGTATCAATGTGTTTGCGTCTGTTTATATACCAAAAAAAAAAACAAACAAAACAAAACATCGAATCGAAAAGAACTAGGAGCGGAGACGGGGGCGGAAGGGGGGGGGGGGGTGTGTGGATGTGGAGTGTAATATTTATTTGATGTGCGATACTTTTTCTGAGTGCCGATTTTATTAAGAGAACAGTGCACTTTGTGGATTACTCCCCTTTCTCACCAAAGCGGGGTTGTTATCGAACTGCACTCAGTTTTAAAACCAAATAAAAAAAAAAAAAAAAAGCGGAACCAAAACTCGCTGGTCTATCTGTGCCTGTAGTTTGTGCATGTGGTCTATCTGTGCTTGTAGTGCGTGCATGTGGTCTATCTGTGCCTGTAGTGTGTGCATGTGTTCTATCTGTGCCTGTAGTGCGTGCATGTGGTCTATCTGTGCCTGTAGTGTGTGCATGTGTTCTATCTGTGCCTGTAGTGCGTGCATGTGTTCTATCTGTGCCTGTAGTGTGTGCATATGGTCTATCTGTGCCTGTAGTGTGTGCATGTGTTCTATCTGTGCCTGTAGTGCGTGCATGTGTTCTGTCTGTGCCTGTAGTGTGTGCATGTGGTCTATCTGTGCTTGTAGTGCGTGCATGTGGTCTATCTGTGCTTGTAGTGCGTGCATGTGGTCTATCTGTGCCTGTAGTGTGTGCATGTGTTCTATCTGTGCCTGTAGTGTGTGCATGTGGTCTATCTGTGCCTGTAGTGCGTGTATGTGGTCTATCTGTGCCTGTAGTGTGTGCATGTGGTCTATCTGTGCCTGTAGTGTGTGCATGTGGTCTATCTGTGCCTGTAGTTTGTGCATGTAGTCTATCTGTGCCTGTAGTGTGTGCATGTGTTCTATCTGTGCCTGCAGTGCGTGCATGTGGTCTATCTGTGCCTGTAGTGCGTGTATGTGGTCTTTCTGTGCCTGTAGTGTGTACATGTCTTCTATCTGTGACTGTAGTGCGTGCATGTGGTCTATCTGTGCCTGTAGTGCGTGTATGTGATCTATCTGTGCCTGTAGTGTGTGCATGTGTTCTATCTGTGCCTGTAGTGCGTGTATGTGGTCTTTCTGTGCCTGTAGTGTGTACATGTCTTCTATCTGTGCCTGTAGTGCGTGCATGTGGTCTATCTGTTCCTGCAGTGCGGGTATGTGGTCTATCTGTGCCTGTAGTGTGTGCATGTCTTCTATCTGTGACTGTAGTGTGTGCATGTCTTCTATCTGTGCCTGTAGTGTGTGCATGTGGTCTATCTGTGCCTGTAGTGCGTGCATGTGGTCTATCTGTGCCTGTAGTACGTGCATGTGGTCTATCTGTGCCTGTAGTGCGCGCATGTGGTCTATCTGTGACTGTAGTGTGTGCATGTGGTCTATCTGTGACTGTAGTGCGTGAATGAGGTCTATCTGTGCCTGTAGTGCGTGCATGTGGTCTATCTGTGCCTCTAGTGCGTTCATGTTGTCTATCTTTGCCTGTAGTGTGTACATGTCTTCTATCTGTGACTGTAGTGTGTACATGTCTACTATCTGTGACTGTAGTGTGTGCATGTCTTCTATCTGTGACTGTAGTGTGTGCATGTGGTCTATCTGTGACTGTAGTACGTGCACGTGGTCTATCTGTGCCTGTAGTGCGCGCATGTGGTCTATCTGTGACTGTAGTGTGTGCATGTGGTCTATCTGTGCCTGTAGTGCGTGTATGTGGTCTTTCTGTGCCTGTAGTGTGTACATGTCTTCTATCTGTGCCTGTAGTGCGTGCATGTGGTCTATCTGTTCCTGCAGTGCGGGTATGTGGTCTATCTGTGCCTGTAGTGTGTGCATGTCTTCTATCTGTGACTGTAGTGTGTGCATGTCTTCTATCTGTGCCTGTAGTGTGTGCATGTGGTCTATCTGTGCCTGTAGTGCGTGCATGTGGTCTATCTGTGCCTGTAGTACGTGCATGCGGTCTATCTGTGCCTGTAGTGCGCGCATGTGGTCTATCTGTGACTGTAGTGTGTGCATGTGGTCTATCTGTGACTGTAGTGCGTGAATGAGGTCTATCTGTGCCTGTAGTGCGTGCATGTGGTCTATCTGTGCCTCTAGTGCGTTCATGTTGTCTATCTTTGCCTGTAGTGTGTACATGTCTTCTATCTGTGACTGTAGTGTGTACATGTCTTCTATCTGTGACTGTAGTGTGTGCATGTCTTCTATCTGTGACTGTAGTGTGTGCATGTGGTCTATCTGTGACTGTAGTACGTGCACGTGGTCTATCTGTGCCTGTAGTGCGCGCATGTGGTCTATCTGTGACTGTAGTGTGTGCATGTGGTCTATCTGTGCCTGTAGTGCGTGAATGTGGTCTATCTGTGCCTGTAGTGCGTGCATGTGGTCTATCTGTGCCTCTAGTGCGTTCATGTTGTCTATCTGTACCTGTAGTGCGTGTATGTGGTCTGTCTGTGCCTGTACTCAGTAACAGGTACTGCGGCGAAAATGTGTTTTTTTTTTAATTCAATTTTACACTCCAGGTGTAGGAGATGAAATTTAAAAGCGCGTCAGTGTTTGGCTATAGTAAGGAAATTTTACACGCTTCTCAGCCCATCTTGAAATGTCAAGGACAACCATCGTTGCCCTTGTTAACGGACGTGACCCCCTTTCGGTAACAACACCTCCACATGGTAACAAATGGCCCGCTTCTTTTCCAAACCCACAGACTGATTTTATTTGTACTTGCGCGTCAAGCAGTTCACCTATCGATCACATGATCTTCCGGTAAAAGAAGTCTTATGCATTTGAGACGAAGCCAAAATCATTATAAAATAGGGCTAGAGTTTTTTCCGGTTGGTAAACGATTTAAATAACTAAATCCTTGAAAAAATTCTCCACATATCATGATAAGCATGTCAAACTTAATAAATTCCTCATGATAGAGACAGATGACTTTTTCTATCTTTTCCATATGTTTTTCTTTATGTGTTTTTCTCCACTAGAATCCTACTTATTTCCTCCGCTGAATATGCCCCCCAAAGCAGTGAACTTGTTTACCCTGCGTTTGAAGCTTTGGTACGATATCAAGGACTCTCGTATTCCACACACATGATTAATTTTTAAACAATACCCCGTATTCGACAAAGGCAGGAGTGTAATTTCGAAATAGCACTCCCTCTTGTTGGAGTAAGAATATATTAACACCCCGCCCATCCGCATAGTTTATGACGCAACTGCCACTCTCTCTCCACAATGCCTTCACGATGACCTATACTTTGTCTCGTTTCTTTAGGTCACACATGATAACACATACGATACAAAATGCCCCCCACCCCCACCCTGGGGTTATGTTGTAGTACAAAAGTACTAGAAAAATAGAGCGGCAGAAGTGACATTCCATTTCATTCTTGGTGCCTTCTAGCTGTTATATTATTACATGAACAATAGGCGCAGCCCGTGGAAATCAACTCCTCGGTAGTTCCGCTTGCTGTTCTATTTATGGGGACAGTATTTTTATACCAATTATGTGATACCACAATGTTTGGAAATCAGACACGCTGATTCAGTGAAATTTGTCCTGTTTTGCAGAGACAATACTGTATTCTTAATAAAACAACAGGCAAGAGGCTCGATACAACAGTATGTACTCAGTAAAAATTTCAAAGGTCGATCCAGAAACGACTTTGTGGAAATGATACAAACACGACAATTTTCAATAGTTCCATTCTTGATGCCTCCTATTATGAAGAACATTAAAAAAGGAGCAACACGTTGAAATCAGACCCTGTTAGTTCAGTTTTGGTGCTATTTATAGGGGCAATACTATTTATACCACGCTCCCAGTATGTCATGCTTCCATATTTGGAAATCAGGCCATGCTGGTTCAGACCGGATTAATCTGCTATCCCATCGACATTAATCTGATATCCCAGGTATGTAATTAGTAGGGTGAAAAGGACAGTTTCAGCGCACACAAAGAATTAAGAAACGACATGACCTCTATGAGAACCACTGCATACAAAGAATTAAGAAACGATATGACCTCTATGAGAACCACTGCATAGGAACGGATGATTGTGACGTCATAATCATTGTGACAGTCATATCAGTAAGTGGAGCAAGGGAGCAAAAGTTGTACAACTACAATTGGATCACATCAGATCCAGGGATGGCATCCAGTGACAACTATTTCGGTAAGTGTTTATTGAAACTTTATAAATAAAAAGTGAACTTTGTAAACAAACTTTGTAAACAAACTTTAGTTATTTGCATAATTGAAACTTTGTAAACAAACTTTGTAAACAAACTTTATAAACAAAATTTGTAAACAAACTTTGTAAACAAACTGTGTAAACAAACTGTGTAAACAAACTTTGTAAACAAACTTTATAAACAAAATTTGTAAACAAACTTTGTAAATAAACTTGACTTATTTACATAATTGAAAATTTGTAAACAAACTTTGTAAACAAAATTTGTAAACAAACTTTGGTTATTTACATAATTGAAACTCATTGAAACTTTGTAGACAAGCTTTGTAAACAAACTTTGTAAACAAACTTTGTAAACACAATTTGTAAACAAACTTTGTAAACAAACTTTGTAAACACAATTTGCAAACAAACTTTGTAAGCAAACTTTGTAAACAAAATTTGTAAACAAAATTTGTAACAAACTTTGGTTATTTGCATAATTGAAACTCATTGAAACTTTGTAAACAAACTTTGTAAACAAACTTTGTAAACACAGTTTGTAAACAAACTTTATAAACAAACTTTGTAAAACAAAATTTGTAAACCAACTTTGGTTATTTGCATAATTGAAACTCATTGAAACTTTATAAACAAACTTAGTAAACAAACTTCTTTTTTTTCTTTTCTTTTTTTTTTTTTTTCATTTCCCACACACACACACACACAAATACCACGACTGAGCGTTTCATTTCGTAAGTCGCATAGGTATTTTAACCTTCTGATGGCAACTTTTTTCCCCACACTCTCCACACACACACACACACACACACCACGACTGAGCATTTCATAAGCCGCATAGGTATTTCAACCTTCTGACGGCAACTTTTTTTTTCCCCCACACTCTCATGCATACATACCAACACCATGATAAAATGTTTTGCTTATGTTGCTCTTTGTACTCCATTATTCTACTTTTTTTTGTTTGAAATGCAGTGTTTACTTAGAAAAGAAAATGGCGTCATACAACCTACAATCGTCATCAGCAGCATTTCGTCATCAGTGTAATCAGACTGCGTAATCAGATTTCGTCATCAAACAATGTAG
The DNA here is from genome assembly GCA_949752745.1 of Protula sp. h YS-2021. Taxonomy (NCBI): domain Eukaryota; kingdom Metazoa; phylum Annelida; class Polychaeta; order Sabellida; family Serpulidae; genus Protula; species Protula sp. h YS-2021. The sequence goes on from OX457026.1 coordinate 102,980,980, forward strand.
ACAGCGGTGTTAGGTTTTTTTGTTTTTCTGAGGCAGCAGTGTCTAACTGCTTGGAGTTGCAGTATGCAATGTTATACTTGACCGATTTGCACGGGGCGCGCCATTCCAATAACCCACCTATGCACAAACTACTGTAAACTAAAACATCACACTGAATCCAATGGTGAAATTTTCATGCAAATCCGTCAACTATAGCGGAAGTTATCCCACTTTTTACAAAATTAAAAATTGTGGTAAATATGCACACAGCCAACTGTGCAAATAGCCTATAACCACTTAATGTTAAAACTAGATATAAAACTGAATCAAATAGTGAAAGTTTCATGCAAATCCGTCAATCATAACAAAAGTTATTCCACTTTTAACTTATCATTTTAAGGTGAATTCATGATACATACAGCCAGCTGCGTAACCAGTCCATGACTATGTGAAAACTAGATATAAAACTGAATTAAACAGTGAAATTTTCATGCAAATCGGTCAAGTATAACATTGCATACTGCAACTCCAAGCAGTTAGACACTGCTGCCTCAGAAAAACAAAAAGCCTAACACCGCTGTCTACATTGTTTGATGACGAAATCTGATTACGCAGTCTGATTACACTGATGACGAAATGCTGCTGATGACGATTGTAGGTTGTATGACGCCATTTTCTTTTCTAAGTAAACACTGCATTTCAAACAAAAAAAAAAAGTAGAATAATGGAGTACAAAGAGCAACATAAGCAAAACATTTTATCATGGTGTTGGTATGTATGCATGAGAGTGTGGGGGAAAAAAAAGTTGCCGTCAGAAGGTTGAAATACCTATGCGGCTTATGAAATGCTCAGTCGTGGTGTGTGTGTGTGTGTGTGGAGAGTGTGGGGAAAAAAGTTGCCATCAGAAGGTTAAAATACCTATGCGACTTACGAAATGAAACGCTCAGTCGTGGTATTTGTGTGTGTGTGTGTGTGTGGGAAATGAAAAAAAAAAAAAAAAAGAAGTTTGTTTACTAAGTTTGTTTATAAAGTTTCAATGAGTTTCAATTATGCAAATAACCAAAGTTGGTTTACAAATTTTGTTTACAAAGTTTGTTTATAAAGTTTGTTTACAAATTGTGTTTACAAAGTTTGTTTACAAAGTTTGTTTACAAAGTTTCAATGAGTTTCAATTATGCAAATAACCAAAGTTTGTTACAAATTTTGTTTACAAATTTTGTTTACAAAGTTTGCTTACAAAGTTTGTTTGCAAATTGTGTTTACAAAGTTTGTTTACAAAGTTTGTTTACAAATTGTGTTTACAAAGTTTGTTTACAAAGTTTGTTTACAAAGCTTGTCTACAAAGTTTCAATGAGTTTCAATTATGTAAATAACCAAAGTTTGTTTACAAATTTTGTTTACAAAGTTTGTTTACAAATTTTCAATTATGTAAATAAGTCAAGTTTATTTACAAAGTTTGTTTACAAATTTTGTTTATAAAGTTTGTTTACAAAGTTTGTTTACACAGTTTGTTTACACAGTTTGTTTACAAAGTTTGTTTACAAATTTTGTTTATAAAGTTTGTTTACAAAGTTTGTTTACAAATTTTATTTATAAAGTTTGTTTACACAGTTTGTTTACAAAGTTTGTTTACAACGTTTCAGTTATGCAAATAACTAAAGTTTGTTTACAAAGTTTGTTTACAAAGTTTGTTTACAATGTTCACTTTTTATTTATAAGGTTTCAATAAACACTTACCGAAATAGTTGTCACTGGATGCCATCCCTGGATCTGATGTGATCCAATTGTAGTTGTACAACTTTTGCTCCCTTGCTCCACTTACTGATATGACTGTCACAATGATTATGACGTCACAATCATCCGTTCCTATGCAGTGGTTCTCATAGAGGTCATGTCGTTTCTTAATTCTTTGTATGCAGTGGTTCTCATAGAGGTCATGTCGTTTCTTAATTCTTTGTGTGCGCTGAAACTGTCCTTTTCACCCTACTGTAATTATAACGATGTTATGCTCCATAAAGGACAGCGTGCTAAGTGTCAAGGTCACTCCTCTGCCAAAATATCCCAGCCCTTAGATATCCTTTCACGCAGGATATTACGAAGTCATTTTACAGGCATACTTTTTTTTCAAAACGACACGGAAAAAACTTGGCCTTTTAGAACAGACCTGTTATTGGTGATATTTCCAGTGAGCCGTAACATGGTGAGGTTATTTTTAGACTGTGACCCGGATGTCTGTACAACATCGAGTTTCGGACTTCTTTTCAACATGATATCAGCCAAGTTTGTAAGACGTCGGAGAAAGTAGGATTTTGCTTGTATCAAAAGGCAATGTCTAAACAACATCTACTCAATGTTATATCAAGGATGTTGATTAAACACTGATCTGTGATCACGGTGAATCACAACCAAATACCAACCAATCTTACCATTGCAATTTGGTCGGGCAGACAATGTAACCTCAAACGACGTTGTTTAGATGCCGGAATTTTTACTGGGTGGGCACACTTCCTGTATTTGGTTTCAAAGCATTAAGAGGTGTTTATAGTGCTCCTGAATACAACAAATTTCAATTTTAAATCCGTTATTTGAGACTATTTTTTCAATATTATTACATTTAATCTATTTTAATGTTCACAAGGAGAGATTGTAAACAGAAAAGCCTGGTTAAAACATCTGAATTCCTTTTCAAATATAAGGGATTGGTATATAGTCTGTCCAACATTAAAGAGTGCATAGTTGAAGGAACACCCGATAGATTGAATGTGAACTCGTATAATACATAAATAAAGGCAAAGTGTTCTTGAATCGAGTGTTATAACAAACACAGATCCATTTCTTAAAAAAGGGACAATTTTCACCTCATTTTTTTATTGCTTTCCTACAAAAATAGCGTCGAGATCGCAAGGGCGGTAAAAGGTTTTCTCCAAACTACACACCGCGTCCAAAAGCAAAAAAAAATAAATAAATAAAAAAAATGAAAAAAAAAATAAATAAACGACAGCTTCAAACAGCATTTGAAATAGATCTTTACATCATTAACGCTCCAGTGATATAAAACGAATGAATTTTAATGTTTTCGGATTTGGGACTAGTCCTCGATATTATAAGTCTCTCAGATTAAATGTTCGCATTGGTGACATATTAATTGATCAGAACGGTTCGAGAGGTACCTGCGTGAAAACAGATTTTGAACTAACCGTCAATGTTTTTCCTAGGTGGCAGGTACTCCATTATTGACATTAGCGCTTATTATAACCATAGAACATGTAGATACCTGTTAAATAACATTGATATTATTCCACTTGTGCAGCTTATCTAAACAAAAACTACACAAAACGACTAATTCGGACTACTGGGTGCTGAATACGACAGAACGAAATTAACTACTGCTACTACGCATATCATCCGAAATCGTTTGTTTGCCTGTATCTGTTCTTTAGATGCATATGTCAAGTAGCACTCATGGACAGCGTGGTACTATGCAATTGTATACTCACCAGGTAAATACGAAATACTGTCATGGTTAATAATTAGTATTCCACCCGGTGAGTAGTATGTCAACTATACGCTTCCGTAGGCAAGAAACCTCATGCAAAATTTGAAGTATATCTGCACATTATCAAACGCTCCTGTGATGGAGAAACGATGGAATTTTAATGTTTAAGGATTGTGGACTAGTCATTTTATTCTATTCAACAAAGAAAAATCTACCCAAAAAATGCTTGCGTGACACAGCTAGATCCACAAATTTATCGCTTGTAGGAGTAGAGTGAACTGCGCATAAAAGTTGTGAATACCAAATCAGAGAATTTAACTGAATAATGTTGTCAATCAAGAATAAAAATGGAGGACAATAAATCGTACAAAATTGAAGTTGCTAAGAAAGCGGTCCCAGTAATTTTGTTTTATCTCCCCTCTTATTTTGAATACATGCAGTCTGCACCAGCCAAATATCAAGTTCATAAGATGTGAGCAATGGAATCCACACAAGGGTAGCCAAACAGTATAATGCGAGAATAAAAAAAATAACACTGGAAACACAACCTAATTACAATACCGTATCAAAATTCTAAATGTTCTTCGTTAGATCCTAGTGTTACAATCATCTACACAACACTTCACTATGTGGACGTATAACGGGCACAGAACAGAAGGATGCGACTTTTAACCAAGTATGCAAAATGGGCGGAGGGGTTATTATCGAGGCAGGCATTTGGCCTAGAAGCTTTCTAACTAAAATCCTTGAAACCAACCTAAGCAACTAGACAATTAGTCTCGTAATTTTTCTGAATTTTTCAGAAACCATATTTCGAAGAGGCGTTTGACAAATTAAATTTGAATTTTCTCGATAAATGTCTTGAGTACTTTCACCTTGATTATTTTGTTAGGGAATGGATAAAAAATATTTACAATAATATAGAAAGTTGTGCCATCAACAATGGAATAACAAGCAGATATTTTAAAATATTAGACAAGGTGATCCCCTCTGTGCCTTATGATTTATAACTGCTGTAGAAGTTCTTTCAAGTATTGTCAGGAAAAATAAAGGGATAAGAGGCATACACGTTGGTGGTACAGAAGCTAAGACGAGCCTCTTAGCTGATGATACACTCTTACTCTTAGGGGATATTTTGTCAGTTCAAAATGCCTTAAATTGGTTTACTATTTTCTACTATGTGTATGGCTTAAAGATTAATTTAGGTAAGACTGAAATCTTGCAGGTGGGAGTGATGAGAATCAGATATTTAGAAAAGAAACCTTTTCGCATAAAGTGGTATAGTGGTGAGCTCCTCTCCTTGGGTATTAGATATTTCAATGATATCAATCAAATAACATCTGCCAACGTAAATGACAAAATTTGTAAACTGAAGCGTATGTTAGTTGCTTGGACCAAATATAACTTATCTTTAAAGAGAAAAAATGGTGCACTTCCCAAATTTCTGTATCTAAGCAATGTGTTATGGACTCCAGATAGTTTGTAAATAGAGTTTTCACAACACTTTTGAGGGACAGTAAACCACCACGTAAACAGTCAAATGTCAGAATATAAAACTATAACCATGGCGTGGGTGAAAAAGTTAATCAAAAGGTGGCTTCGGTGTTAACTCTTTTAAAAAATGTTACCAAACATGCTATTAACTAAAATTATAGATTTATTTCTAGATGTAACGTCGCTTTGGAAAGAGATCCCAACTTTTTATCAGGATATATTACATCGTTGTTATGCGATAAAAATGTGTCCTCAAAACCGAAAAGAAATTCTAAATCAATGCCTCTGGTACAACGAATACATTGTTGTTCAAAGTAAGCCTATTTTTACCCAGAATTGGAAGAAAGTAATATATGTTATGTGAGTGATTTATTGAAGGAGGGTGGCAATTTCATGTGGATATAAAATATAAATATAAACTTAAGTTGGGCATTATTGCTATAATGGGACTAATTAACACTATCTCTTAGGAATGGAAAGCATTATTAGCGAAACATAAAACAGACTTTTTGCGAATTGTGCAAGAAAACAGTGCTCCGCCGTCAATAATATTGCAAACCGAAAGTTAAATATAATGAAACTCACCTCTAAAAATTAAACTGTTATTTTATAGAACTGAAAAAGATTAAACCCAGTGGTGTCAAAAGATTGCAAAATTCCCAAATCAATATTAGTTATGAAGATTGGAAAGAGATCTTTAGTAAAGCCAAGAAACACAAAGAACAGAATACTCTTGTTTAAAATAATCATAAGAATTATGCCTCTGGCAACATTTTCTAAATTTGATAATTCAGTATCAGGAATGTTTCTACTTGTAACGAATTAAGAGATGTGGTTCACACCTTTGCCACCTGCAAGAAGCTAAAAGTCTTCTGGTCATCATTAGATCGCTGGCTTAACGCTTATTTCCTTGATGGGGAAAACCTTTTGGCGTTAAGTACGCGAATAAAATTGTTGGAGATATTTAAAAGAGAGACAGAACTAAATTTAATTGTTGACTTGATTGTGCTTCAAGCAAAAATATTTAGACACAGTGTAACAGAAAACAGGAAGAAATTAATTTCTGTGCGTTTTTAAGATTCCTTAAATATGTTGTTGTAATTAAAAAACTATTATATAACAATCAACACAGAATTTTTCAAAGCCTAGATCAAATAGACAGCAGTATTTGAAAGAAAAATATGTGTAGTAGGAATAGATCATAGCATGATCAATATATTCGCATCGGTTTCTAAAAAGCAGAGAAAAAAATATAATTTGTACAAGCAACATTCAATTTGTTGAATTATATATGAATGAAAGCAATAAAATAAAGTTTTTAATATTGTGGTTGTTTTTGGTGCGAAATTACGCATTCTTACGCATTCCGCAAAAGCTTTGTATGATAGACGTTGATTATCCGACAAGTTGTGTGAAAGTTGTAAATGGAAGTTGAATCGTATCTTGACATTGTATAAACGTCGGAAAAATAATCACCGTCTAGAATCGCTATCAAGACTGCGACAGCCATAGTGTGGTCAACCCTCCTTCAGTATCTTAACCCTTGGGTCATCCGCACAATACGTAATGCATTAGTATTTAGGACATCGATTTTCATGGATATTTTCATGTAGACAAAAAAACATGCCAGCTCCTAAAATGCTGATAAGTTACGTCGTCGATTTAGCTTATTTGCAAAGTGATTGATCATAATTACCATTTCTGGGGATCCATAACACAAGCAGGTTGATTCTTTGTTGTGAGTCTGAAGTCTATACAATGCATTGCTACAGTGTTCGATTTAACATGGTTTAATTGGTTAGTAAAATGCGGGTTCTGTGTTTGACACCTGGCTCATTAGTTCAATAAAATTCTCGATCCTTGTGTTTCAGGGCGCCTTTTTTTAGTTGACGTCAAGTTTAACGAGTAACAGTCAAATAAAAATCGATCTAAAATGTAATTAAGAAAAATCCAGATGACGCGTTCATAGAAAGTGTATTGTAGTGTAAAGCCCCGTAAATGTTATAAGTGCATGTCATGTAAAGGACACTTGGGTCCGACGGGCCCAAATTGCTATAATTCGCAAGCTTTGTCAGTCGGTGAAATTGACAACTTGATGGGAAGTTACCGACCAGAGGAACATCTCCGACCGAAATCCAGATCTAAGCACCCCGGTCAACACGCAGGTTGAATTATACCAGTTAATGTCTAAAATCGATACTCTTCTGAGGAGAGCGGAAACTGCATCACCGCCTCCGGAAACCTGTCCAAGGTTTACGCAGCCGAAATCTGAACTTCCGGAATTCGTAAAGGAGACGCATATTCCTGAGGCACTGAGGAGAAAAATTGTAGATTTTCTGAAGGAAAAGGCCTTCATTTAGGAGCAGAGCCCAACATCGCCGATCTCAAATAGGACTTCAAGAGTTTGGTACAAAGGTCATAAAATCTGCAATAAGTTCCAAACCGGAATGTGCACAAATATCAACTGCATCAGACTGCGTTTGCAAAATTGTGTAAAGGCCCTAGAGCTCAGAATTCATGTCTAACATATTCGTCTGCCTCCGTTGCTTAACGTCAGCGAATATAGCAAACGTTTAAGGATTCATAACTTTCAGGTTATTATCCACTGTGACAATAACGCAGTCATTCAAATGATTCACTCTGGTACATCTCGGAACAAACCTAATTTCGGATAGCTCTCTTTCTTTTAGAGCGGATGGGGCTACCAGCGCCTCAAATGCCAATCTTAAGGACTGGAAAAGTTCCAAAACCAGTTCTCTGGGTCGAGGCACACGTATACGATTTGCATGTACTCACAGTTCCGGGCCCAACAAACCCTTTTTAGAACCAATTCTGGTCACCTTTAACACAAAATCATGTAACCTCAATAACCAAAAATGCTATAAAGTCTCTAGGGCTAATTTCGGATAGCTCTCATTCTTTTAGGGCGGATGGGACTACCAGCGCTTCAAATGCCAATCTTAAGGACTGGAAAATCAAATATCTTGGGAGGTGGACACATGTAGCACATATAAAGATTATATACGCCCAGAAGATCATGTTCTAGACAGGTTCCAGGTTGAAATGATCACACTCTAAAATGTTATTTAAAAAACCGCCACCCACTCCATCAACTAAAAGTGTGATGTTTGTTCCAGCTTTGTCTTTACGACCACAATAATTTTTCTTTGTGTTTTCTTTTAATTTTGAATGTACATAATTTCATATGTGTAGTTATACAGTGTGGGACTATAATGTCATAAAAATGGTCATTTGTTGATTAAATTTACTTTCATGTGCGTGGATTATTTGACGAAACCCAAAAAATGATGTTGGGTAAAACTTGTTTTTCTGCCTCGTTCGTCATCTTAACCTCGTTTTTTCAACCTCTATCCCACTTCATTTATGACGTCTAATCAACGTTGTACTTTAGACGCCGTGGCAGCTTAAACCGTCGTCTAAACAACGTTACTTGTTTACTGTCTATTCATCATTGTGCCCAAAAACATCAGTGAGACGTTGATATGTGGTCATGAACAAACACAACGTAATTAAAACAAGGGTTAAATATTGTAATTTGGTTAGGTCGCAGTCGCAACCTCAAAGTGACGTGGCATGCATGATTTCAAAATTGTAAAATTAATCCTTCTATTTGTAGATGTATTTATATTACATATCAAGTATAATTTAAATATAAATGTAACGAGAGCCGTTTTGGTGCGAGGGGAGACACTTTTCATCAGATGTGTTGCCATGTGTGTTCATCAGAAGAGGAGAAAGAGAGGCAATTTTATCTGGGAACGGACTCGTACCGAGCATAGTACCAATTTGGTAAAAGGGTATGAGGACTCATTCAGTACTCCGCGTTTCCCACAAAAGGGGTTATTCTTTCAAAACTGCACTTCGCGTTTAGTAAAGATGTATTATCGGAAACTTGGCACTCCGTGCTTAGAAGTCATTTTAAAAATTCATGCACACGCATAATAACCAGTTAGTACGCGAGTGAAACCCCATCCCCGGCTTTCATTTGCTAGTTATTCTGAATTAATCACGTTATCAGCCTTCGCCTATTAACACAAATTTTCTTGCTGCTTAAGTTTTAGGATCTTAAGAAGAACGGGAATGATAGTTGTGATATGAGATTTATTTTTGAACAAGAGTTACTTAGAGTTGTGATTTCTGTCATCTATTTACATTTGCTGAAAATGCAATTATTACTAAATTTAACTGATTGCAACAATTTTCTTTTCATAAAACTACACAAGACACTACACACGAAAAAAAGGACTTAAGAAGGTCTAACTGCATCCAGTAACCGTGTTCCTGTAACAGAAGTATGTAGTCTTCAAATTGCAAAACTCATTTGTGATGTGTGCTAAACACACCACCTGTGTAATAAAAAAAGCGGCATCCCCCAAAAACATTGTATGCGCGAGCTACAGAGCTGAAAGTTATTGTGCGGTGAAAAAATATGTACCGCTCATGACCAAAGGCCAAACAGTGTGTCTGGATACAACTGCAAAACAGCAGCCTTTGCACACATTGCTGAATAAATATAGGCCGTGACCCCATATTACGCACGGATAAACAGTTGGAAAATTGGATAAAAAGGTTGTTGAGAAGTAAAACTATATATTTATATAATTGCATGCGATATATATATATATATATATATATATATATATATATATATATATATATATATATATATATATATATATATATATATATATATATATATATATATATATATATAATGCGTGTCTGTGTGTGTGTGTGTAATTGAAAATAGAATTCACAGGCTTGTGTTACGGAAAGTTATATATTATGACACATGTTTAGGACTGCGATACCCACACACACATACACGCACACATACACGCATTTTGACATAAAACGTACCTTAGGAATGTTACAAAACAATAAAGATAGGAATTAAAATCTAAGATAAGCCCGAAATCCAATCTACTTGGATATGTTCGATTGATGACCTAGACGTGTTTGTTTTCTAAGAAATATTGTTTCTTTAATCTAAATAAGCACAAGAGAATTTGCGAAAAAATAGACAAAAGTAATGAAATACACTGATATGTTGTAGAAAGTATAAGGGTGCCGAGACATTCTGAAAATGAACAGCATTCTAGCTTATTGTTCATGAATTCTATGTATAGTTTTCTTTAACTTGAACCTGCTTTTAAATTCATGAACAATAACTGCAATAAATGTTTTATTTCTACATTAAGACTGCCTGTTAAGTTTGCCTTTTAGAGAAAATATATGTCCACCAGACAGCACCATACACCCATTCCGGTTAAAATTTCATCGCTTTCAGGCTTTTTATCCTCGCTATGTTTGATAGGTCACTGTCACTTACAAAGTGTTATAAAAGTGAAAGACAAATAAACATTGTGTTTGAATTGAATCACTTGTCATTTGAGATTCATATCTGGTCATTTAAGATTTTATGTAGTACAGATAGGCTCATATTTTATTTACAAACTTGAGCAATAGGTCAACAGTAAAAGCTGCACATGTTTCGAAAAAAATTTAAGGGTCTTTACAATGTGAAAATTACGCGGGATTTTAAATAAGTTCGGCGACTAATCCAGAAGTGTGACTGACAGTTTTGCTATGACATCTTTATTGAACTTGCAAAGAGAAATTATTCTTAAAGAGTCAACGGCGACAACTTAGGTGACCTAGCTAACGGCATTCACCCAGCTGAGGCAATATGAGGAAAAATCAATTCCTTGCTTACCACCCTGGACAATTTCGAACATGTATATAGCTATGCAGCATATATATATAGCTATGCAGGTACAATAAGTCGACAAAACTAAAAAAAATCATCAGAGTGGCAGTAAGTCTGCAGTAGATCAGCTTGAATAATTCACATATTCACATATGTTACATGAACTGAAGATTTTGATATGAAGTTTTCTTCCTATATTATAACTAACATACATTTACTTCATTTTGGTTTACCTTAAATTTGTTGGTTTATATGGTGTATATATGGTATATATATATATATATATATATATATATATATATATATATATATATATATATATATATATATATATATATATATATATATAGAAGTGTACCTCCAGCAATACGGGGACCATTTTTGCTAAAAAACCAGTATTAGGGAGACCAAAAATTTAGGGAGACCAAAAGTAGGTCTCCTTAATTCTTAGCGTGTTTAAACGTTACGAAACTACTCAGCAAACAAAAAACGTATGATTTTATGGCATAGCGAATATAACATACTTTGGTTTAAAATTAAATTTGTGTGTTGAAACTTGATAACAAGCTTTCAATCTGATCCTAAACTTTATACCTTGTATAAACATTAGTGCCAAAAAATCAGCTTTAAGGAGACCGGGAAAAACTGCCATTTTTATTTAAGATCCGCTATATATTATGTATTTAAAAATATTATAGCAACCAGTATTTTTTTCCTTAACTGCTCAACATACTTATACATGGTTTAGCACGAAATTGAAGAAAAGGATAATTTAGCACTGTAAACAGGCATTTTTTCAAAGAAACGAACACTTGAGAGCAAGATGCATTATGACGTAATAAACATTATGACGTAATGAAACGTATCCCTACTTTATATATATATATATAGTGTGTAAACCGACTTAAGGGGACTATGTTTCATACTTATACAAAACACTTCAAAGGCTATTTTTTATATTCATTACTCTTTTTTTGCCTACCAAAATGATTTCTAAGGAATTTAAAATAACATTTAGCACTTTTTTGTCTTAATAATATACAAATTTTGCACATATTCATGAAAAATATATGGTCTCCTTATTGCTGGTTGTATATTTCTGGGTGTATAAACCGACTTAAGGCGACCATATATACAACTTGAAGAGACATTTTGTTTATCATTAATTACTACTTCAATTCTTTTCTTTCCTAAGTAATGTTACAGAGTTTAAATGTCACGTAACAATATTTTAACCAGAAACATGAAGCATCTTGCACATATCTGCATGCTAAATAGAACTAAATGGCACAGTCATTGGTAATATGTGCATAGTGTCATCTCTCAAGGCTGTCGTACATGCGTATAACTTATACACAATGCATATACATAACAAATAACAATAATAATAAACATAGGTTTAAAATAAATCTTCAAAAACACCCAACTAGTAGCAAAATATGCTACTTTGGGAGACCAAATATACAGAGCATTAAACCACACACTTACGGAGACCCGGGAAATTCCGTGGTTTTAGCCAGGTCGCCTAAAATGCCAAGGAAAATCTAGAAAAAATACGTAGACCAACTTTTTTGTTTATTTTTTGCTACTTAATATGACAAGAAGAAAAAATCACACCCATTATCTACAACGTATAGGAACATTTTTTGGTAATTTTTGTCTTTCTAAACTCAAAGGTAAAAAATATACAAATGGTCTCCCTAAGTGCTATATTAAAGGCATGGTCTCCCTATGACTGGTTTTAGATCTATATATATATATATATATATATATATATATATATATATATATATATATATATATATATATATATATATATATATATATACACCTACCTTGCGACCTGCGGAGACCATGCTTATAAATAATAGATGGGGAGACCAAATGTATATCCCTTCTCTTCCGTGTTTTTTCTTTCGTTATTGCATAGATATCTTAAATTAATATTATTGTTGTTATCTGTTATGGTTGTTTTGAAAAAAACACAACAATAACAAGTAAACAAAAATTCGAGGTCTCCTTTATTCGACCAACTTTTTTGCCAGAAACACTCCCACTAAAAGAGACCGTCTCCTTAAATTTGTATATGAGCCCGGTTCTCCAAATGATCATTTTTAGTAGAGTCAGTGGACTGGCTAAATCTCTTTCTTATTTTTGTAATTTAATAATTTACTGGCACTTTATACAAGTTTTAGAGGGGAGTTATTCGGAATAAAAACATACAGTTTGGTCTATTTCCGCGAGAGTTGTGGTTACAAACTTCAAGTAATTTTGTTTGTATTGTTTACATCTACCCGCCAGAGACGAAGAGAAGTAACTAATGAAAATAACTTGAAAAAAAGGAGTTAAACTAAATAACAAAATACTTGAAACTATTACATGCAGCCTGAAGACTACTTGACATATTACTGTCGTGCAGAGTAAGCTCTTATCTTATGTTTTAGCACAAAACCTATATTATCGCCCTCTTGTTTACAGTTACCAATTGTAGTCCCAGCGGACCCTTTCTATTCTTGAGTTTACGTCACAACCTTACATCTACCAATAAGATTTCACATTTTCATCACGTGATCAAAAACTGCCAGTTCTTGCGTGGGGGCAAAACGCAATTGCATACATTTTGGCCTATTTGTCACATGCCAGGAAGCTAGCTCTTTGAATAATTTTTACCATTGAGAAAAGTGTTATTACTTAGCTTAAATAGCGAAGGATTTGTATTGGTATAAAACTGCTATAAACCCCAAATATCGCTCATTATGCCCCCAGTTACCCACAAGCCAAATCACACTTTGGGCGTTCCCAATAAAAATGTGCAAAAGTTCTGCGTTTCGAATAAAAGTAACCAGGTAAAAAATGAAAGAAATGATAGAGAGATTTCACATAAATGTCAAATTTCTCTTGTAAGAAAGAGCAGTCAGGTTTTTAGCAACTCCTGTGCTATTTAAAAATATATTATAAGTTTTAACAAATAGTTTCAAGTTTCAGTTTCTTTTATGTTCGAGTATAAGCTATTTTTGCGATATTTCTTCCATGTTTTTCTGTCATTTCTTAAATTTTTTTGGTTCCCTCGAAGTCGAAAATCAAATTTCTTTCGCAAATTATTCGATACACCCAAAGTGTGACTTGGCTTATTGCATGAAGATGACTTGATCAATCTTCCTAGGACAGAAATGATCACAGTTCCTGTAATAAGCCAGCTCGCATTTTCAGGTCTTTCCGGTGGAAGTGTTGTTTCGGCTGCAAATATTTTTGGGATAAATTATAAAGAAATGATAAGGAAAAAACATCAAGTTTCTAATTTTCTTTCAACATGCACGCTTTCAAATTCATGAAGCCATCACATGATCTTTAAAAGCTATTTTACATATTATTCAGTCCCTTTAATAACCAACATGTAAATATGTTGCTGGCAAAATGGAATTTTGTTGATTTTTTTCGGTTTTTATCTATCATTTCTTTATATCCTTATCCCACCTAAATTCAGCCGAACCGCAAAAACTTTTCGGCCAAAAAGTGCGAATTAACTTATTGTTGCTGTGGGAGATAATGGGAGATTTTATATCCTGATCCCAAGAAAACATATTTTTCTCAGCACAAAATTGTTGTTTAACCATAGAAATGGTGCGTTGTGTTTATAATTGGGTCATTTGTGTGATGCACTCTTTCTAAATTAATGGCCTGAGTCATGCGCCGAGATTAGCAAAATTGACATCAATGACACGTTCTATTATAGGAACTCTCACTCTTGCTGTCATAGGAAGACCGCAAGAGTCATCTGGGACTAAGTTAAAACCAATAATCATGGCACCAAATTGCCCGTAATTACACTGACACAATTCAGTTATTGCCTGCAGATATTGGCAATAATTTTTGTTTCGGAACAGGCCGTAACCATAGCCAACCTGGTATATTCACCCGTAAACCAGTGGCGGCATTCGCGAAAGTGTCAGTTTAAACTTAGAGTCAATCTAAGTGCAAAAATGTAACAGTAAACTTTCCCGTTGGTTAAACTTAGCGGTATTCATAAAATGTAAGTTTAAACTTCCACTCAAGTATACGTTCAAACTTCTGAGTTTACTTCGGACTACACTTAGATTTCTAGGTTCAATCCCACGCGATATTTAAATACCTGAAGTGCTTTGTTTACCTCGGGATTAAATGAAGAATATGAAAGGGTTTTTAGGAGGGAAAGTGTTTCGAGATAGGAGTAATCCGTTTGAAGTTTACAATGACGATGAACTCTTAACTTGATATAGATTTTCAAGAGAAGATATTCATTTTTTGGTGGAAAATCTCGAAAATTTGGAGTCGGAAACAGCAAGAAGCTTTGCCGCCCCGAAACATCTAAAAGTTTTCATCGGCCTTCGATATTTACATTGACAACCAGTTTATACGATTACGATTAGTCGCACTCTTTATGAAAATTTTGCAATATTGACTTAGAATGTAAGTTGATAAACTTACGTAAGTGAATATGACGTAAGTAAGCAAAGTTTAATCTTGAGATCTAAGTTTAATATCTAAGTAAATAAACTCAGATGTTCTTGAATACAGCCGCAGATACAAGAGAATGTGCCTGTCGTCAACTGTACCTCACGACCACCACTTCCGAAAAGTTAATTTCATCCTGTATCAAAACATCTATTTTACAAAATAAAACATTTCCTTAAGTGTTTATTCAAACACTTATTAACACAGAATAAGAACAAGGGCGGAGATGAGAATTTTTCTTTGCATGTATGCTTTTTGGGTTCGACTGCCACAGGTTGCTTGCCTAACAATTTTTATGCAATGAACTGGCAATCTCCGGGCGAAGTACAGCAAGACAAGTACCGAACTATGCCACAACAGCATGTGAAACTGGTTTTTGAGACAGGCTGTCATACCATATTAAAAAGTGATGGTTCATTTTTCCGTTACTGATATTTCCCCGATATACTACCCCAGCTGACCCCTCAAGGCCACCGGATGTTTACACATGAAACGATATATTAACTTATAAATGTATATCACCTACGGCCGCATTGAATGCCAGACTTGGAAATCTTAATTTCGAAGTAACTACAATTTGCCATCCTTTTTGGGAGGGAGGGAAATGGGGGAGCTTTAATACATTTTCTGCACCCAAGGAACGGGGAAGGGGAGAAGGGGAAAATAAATACAAAAGAATTTTGTTTGGCTTTTCAATCTTTATTGAATAAACATCAAGTTGATGCCATATAGCTTATTTAAATATTTTTCCGCCCAAGCATCATATACCAAATAACAAAATGTACGGGCACATACACAGGAAAACAATGGGAGATCCATTGCGTCATTTCATTTCTCAAACTAAATTTACTTTGAGATTACTACACGACTATTTCTTTGAAGAACTACTAAAAATGACAAACTTTATTGTATCAAAATAAATTTATTTTAAAAATCTTTGCAAAAATTGCGTTTTGTTGTTTTTGTTTTATTTCTATTATTATTTTTATTTGGTTTTACTACCAATATGTGGGTGTAACTGAGATAATAGTAAAGGTGTTTTAATTATTATTTTACAGAGAGCATGCATGAAAATAGTAAATAGGGTGACTTTGGTCTCCCTATTTGCTATTTTTATTTATGGACTCTCTAACTATTTTTTACCTATGGTCTCTCTAAGTGACACCTTTAGTGTCTTTTAACATATACAAAAGGTCTCCCTATGTTGGCTTATTCTGTGTGCATATATTATCAAATGTGTGTATATATTATCAACTTTTTTGTTAGTGTCATTGTAGGTTCAACTCCTGCAGGGTGCACGCATAACGATTTCTTATGCGGAGTTACTGCGCTCTCCGGTGGTGGCACATCAAACTTTAGTAATATAGTAAACAGGGGGACAAATGTGCATCATATATAATAATCAAAGATATATAACCCAGAAATACAACTTTGGTAGACCATACTTTGGTCTCCCTATTTACTACTTTTTATCTATGGTCTCTCTAAGTGACACCTTTAGTGTATTTTAACATATATAAAAGGTCTTCCTATGTTGGCATATTCTGTGTGCATATATTACCAAATGTGTGCTTATATTATCAACTTTTTTGTTAGTGTCATTGTAGGTTTAACTCCTGCAGGGTGCATGCATAACGATTTCTTATGCGGAATTACTGCGCTCTCCGGTGGTGGCACATCAAACTTTAGTAATATAGTGATAAAATATATGCATATCCAACCAATACTCCTCACTCCTCGATAAAACCAGTAAACGTCACTTTTTTGTTACGTTTGAGCTGCTCGATCGCTTTCTCAACATATCTTCTAACACTAGCTATTGTTTGACTTCCTGCACCTCCGTCCCAATCATTTGTTTATTTCGCTTTGCTGGAGGGGGCGGGTGGGGTGAGTGAGTGTTGCGCTGGTTGCGAGGGCAGCGTATCACAAACTAGCCGTTTCAGTCGTTTGTGTAACGAACCGAGTATCGCGACGACTGCACAACATTTGGTATTTTGTCACTTAGATCACGGCAAAATATGGCAGGATCTGTAAAATTAAATTTCAGGTCTAATGAGCGTCCATGATCAGTTCGCGGTCATACTGTAGAAATCGGATAACGACAGCTCTGTAGCAATCAGGCACATCGCATGCTTTGTGACGAGACTGTCGGAGTTGAAGTGGAACAGGTGCAAAACTGCGAAGCGAGACTGTCATAGTGAATACCATCCTTCCTCTTGTGAATGGGCGAGTGGTGAGCAAGCGCCATTTTCTCGTATTTGTCCTGCTCAGCTCTCAAGTAGTTCTTCTTTAATAAGGAAGCCCCGATCTGCCCACCATTGATCCGATGCATCCGCATAATCTAGTATTTTAAAAAAGAAGTCAGAAAAGATCTGTTCTGTTCACGCACTCTACTCAGTATTTTGTCACTTCATATACCCTAGAAAAAAGCAGCAGTTTGAATGGAGGCTTCTTCCGCACTGGGTACCCAGCTGGTGTGCATTGAAGATGGCCAAGTGTCACTTGTCGCAAACATCGATCTTTCCTGGCATTTCTAGTCTGGCAATGACGTCATCATCATTTGTTTTCTTGTGCTTAAGGAAGAAGCCACCCCTGGATTTACGAAACGGAAAAAATGCCTTGATATGCTCATTTAAATCTCTGAAATATCAGTTCATGTACTTCATTATCGTACCGCTTTTAAAGTAATTCTAAAACAAATTAAAGTACAGTACCATACATCTCTATATCTCAAAAATAAATTATTACGAAAAAAGCCGCATCAAGTTCATCTCCTTCGTCACAATTTAAATTCCTATTAGGCATACTGAAACAAACTTTACGTGTCAATCATTAATTCTAACATTTTGAACACTTTAACCTTGGCAAAGATATAATATTCCATACCTGTAAACAACATTAGATACTGCACGAGAAAATTAGAAAGTACATCTAAAGCTTCTCCTGAGACATGACAACATCTGTTGAAGCTTTCTTGTCACTTGAATTCTGCGGAGTCTGGTTTTTCATTCTTGTAAAACCTCGGGCCGCATATGTGCAAGGTTCGACTGAAGTTATCCTGCAAAAATATATCCAATAAACGTTCGATAATTTTCAACATATAAAAATGAAGCGAGTGACAACCTTTTAATTAGTACGAGTACTATTACTCCTTCGTTTGCGCGGGCCACAGCGTCATATCTGTAACATGTAGGGACCTTAACCAACATCAACAATAACAAGTACATGCGCTCTGTAGTTCCAAAATATTATTTTGGAATATTATGAAAACAAGTTGCTGATAGTGCACCGTGAACGTAAATTTGCATGCAGCAACTGAAGTTGACTTTGGCCTTTCTAGGTCAAATTCACTTCTTTTCCTCCTCTCATGTATTCACCCCACCCCGTGGATTTTAAATTGGCTATCCTTAAAAGTATGAAAGTATGAATTGGCTTATTCAAAACTATTGTGCTCTATGTTATATCACTGTATCATGGAACAAGTAGCAGTACTGGTCAGTCACAAGGCTCTATGGCATCTAAACCGGCCAAGGATTAGTATTTCCATGAATAAAAACTTTAATATCTACAGCCAAAGGAGATTAAAACACCATGGAGCAGAAACTGACACACTTTCAGTCAATGGCAAAGCTCGGACCAGCAACACGGGTTTTCTCCAGGCTTTTTCGGCGAAAAAAGAACAAAGTATATTGATGTTTTAGTGTTTATCTACCGTTTCAGCACAAGTTATTTTTTATACATTTAAGATTTATCTAGAAATACATATGACATCTTCGCAATATTAAAGGTGTGTCATCTCACGATGTTATAACACCGCACAAGCACCAAGGATCCTAGATGACTGAACTTCTAATGTAAATGGTAAATTCCTCAACGTGCTCTGAAGCTGGGCTATGTTCTTGAAATACGCCAGTGGGGAGACTTTTCAAATCTACTATTGTGGCTGCAATGAAACTATGTTTATAGATGCCAATTCTTACTTGGAGATGCCTAAAAGCTTGTTTGTGGGTGTTTCTTGTGTTCCTAGTTGAAGATGCGAGCTTTGCCGTATAACTGCTTTATTGGTGAGGCCTTTTTTGTTTTGTTTTTAAGGGATGGCCGGACTCATTTGTGCTAATTTTGAATTCCGTGGTGGTGAATAATCTAGTGCAGTCATTTAGCTGACCTAACTTGAGCGAAAGCCAATCTCTTGCTTTTCACCCCTGTCCAGTTTCGAAACAGGGATTTTAGGATAAGCCAATTCGCACTTTGACTTTTGCCGAAAAGTTTTTGCGTTTTGGCTGAATTCATGTGGGATAAGGATATAAAGAAATGAAAGAAAAAAACGGCAAAAATCAGCAAAATTCCATTTTGCCAGAAACATCAGAACAAAGGGTCGTCTGAAACATCATGAAAATAACATTAAATCTTTTGTCCGAAACTCATGTTAAAGTAATGGACAAAAGTCAACAAAATTATTACACTGGTGTAAAGGCATTCTAGAAAGCGATAATTGAGAACACAAGTTACGCAATAACTCTTCAGTACTAATAGACTTTGATTGATTTAACTCTACATCACGTGTAACAAAGTCATGACGTTCTACAAATTCGCCACACTTATCTTCAGGAGACATGCCAACCAAATTGTCTACCGAGGGCTCACTAGACGGATTACTGTAAGCATGATCAAAACCACACCTATCATATTTAACTTCGATCATTGACACCAAAACAAAGTCGAAGACAAAGTGTTACATCAAAACAAATTCTAAGGCACCATAACCATTTTGCAATTAAAACGCAAGTAAAAGGAACTGGTATACAACATTTGAGTGTTGCTTCATAGGGACACAATTAGTGATTGGAACAGTTTTTATCCTAAACAATCACAACTTTTCCCTTCACATAAGAATCTTGGTGTAATATTTTTGTAAAGTAAGTATTCATGAAGAGCAAGACAAAGTTATACCGCACCGCACCAGCCAAACATTAAACACATTATACAAATATAAACTAATTTTGGTTGCAACTTGCAATAAAGAACATGTTGCTTAAATTATGTAATATTCAACATTTCAAATTAATCATTCAGAAAAATCGCCGAATATGTAATGTTCTAAGTGAGTTGATCAAATAATAAAATTTTTCGAAGGGCGTATTCATGTTTCTATAACACACTTCAAGTTAAAAAAAATTAATAAATCTATCACAGATGCATGAAAACAACAAGAATTGTTACAACGCTAACAATTTAGAAACATAATTTAACAATACAACAATATTGTCTATGAAACAGAGTCAAAATTAAAAACAGAACCTTTTAATCACGCGCACTTTATGGAAAATTAAATGACTGACATACGTTTCCTTTCAGGCCAATAGAAGGGAGCAATTATTATTTTATCTAAATTATTTCAAGTTGGTCATCCATAAAATATCATGAGTGTTTATTTAGACGTCGATTAGTTGGTCTAGTTAACAAAAATAATGAGAAAACTAACGCTCATAGCACCAGAATAAAACACAAATACGATTTAAGACAAGTCTTAATCTTTGACGACTATTTGAGACATCTTAAATTCAAAACCAATCCAGAACATAATTCGACAATTATTTTTACACGATAAATATCACAAAGGTTTCGGGAACGAATTCAAAAAAAAATTATTTGGATGGGCGGGTAGAATTTTTACACTTGAAATAAAGGTATTTTCAAAAAATTCAAAACGAGGCCATCGTACGGAATTCCCTTTTGTCACGTGCTAAGGTGGTACTTTCCTAATATGAGCCCCAAGGAGGTTTTTTTGCTATAACAAATCAAACAGAAGCGCTAAAATAACACACGAGCGTTCGCTTTCGTACCGCAAACTGAACGCACGCAACATCTTTCGATTTTTGACGCGACACGGTATTGAAACGAAAACGCGAAAAAAATCAACGCATGTATGAAAGCATAACGCAAACCTGAAATCATGTGACACATCGACCGTCGTACAAATTAATCACATGATCTCTGACTCCGCCCCTTTTGAAAATGATTGACAGTTAATATGAATAAATTTTACACACGACAGTAAGAAAGGTATAAACCCTGCCTGTGCTACAGAGACAGAGGGAGAGCACTCGTTTGAATATAAGCCGGGCTTGTGTCACAGAGAGAGAGAGAGAAACAACTCGATCAATAACGAAACAGTACTTGCCTTGGCCTATACACAGTAAACAAACAGTACACAGTACACGGCAAAGTTTTATCGGTAGAAATAAAACGCTTTTAAAATAGATCTGGATAAAGTTTTATCAAAATAATGAGCATAATGGAAAGCTGAATATACCTTTTAAGATTTGATCAATTTTGAGAGGTCTATTTTAAGTAACAACACGATAAATTTGAGTTGAACACAGGATACTTGAAACATGTTTTAATACAGTATTTTAGGTAAGTTTCAAAGCAATATGTTTCAAGTTTTGGGGCCGTTTTAAACGACTGATTTTGGGGAGATCTCGTAAGATTAACTATTTTAAATTTTCCCAAAAAAATAAGATGTTTTACGGAGCAGTTTAACGCGTAAGCGGGACTGCCGAATATAAACCAGCCCGCAAAAATTGCACACAAAAGAATGACCGATAACTCAGTGGTCTTGGCTGCACTGTACGTGAGGGAGAGAGCTTTGAAGACAGCTGCGAGCAATAAACATCAGCTGATTATACACTGGCAGGGTGGGGGGGGGGGGCTTCCAAAGCTTTAACTATATTTCAAACAAAATTTATCACAAATATCGAACAGTTACACACAGTTTTTAAAACATTCCTTCACCAGTAGGGAGGGGGAGGAGATAATTTTTTTTATTGAAACATATTTTATAACATGCCCCAAGTGAAATAACATGCCCGTATAACGAAATTATGACACCACATCGGAATTTTAAGATCGCTAACAAAATTAACCTGACATCCATGGAAAAATTATACAGAATTCAACTATGTCTTTCACAAAACAACTGGCGTAAACATGATTACATATACATGACCACTGGGCATATTGTAAACTTTTAACTCGGCATTTTCACTGAAAACTTTTGCAATGTTTGTTATTTACACAACATCAGGAGTCATTAATTTGACTGGAAATCAATGACAATTTTTTTTGTTTTGCTTTTTTAATCAAACCTCTGTTGTGGAAAGAGAGAAATATTCTGGGAATAAAACAACAATATTTACTGAAAGTAAAGGGTAAATTTTAAACCTGTCATTGACTATTACGAACTATTTTGACTAATTACGAACTTTTTTGAACACCACTTTGGATTCAGAGGTTGCTAGCACATGAACCCATCTGAACTGCACTAGGCAGTCATTATTTTCACTGCGGTCTTCGAGAGTCTCACGTTGGAATTCTAGGCGCTGAAGTCATGAAAAGAAGCCAAAAGTTCACAGTCTCATTTTACCACAGACGAACTGGCGGCATGATACATCTGCGGCAAACCTTAGTCGAAACCAAAAAGTTATAAATGGGCGGGGGGTGGAAGGAGAGAAGGTACTGGCAAGAAAAGGGAAAAAAAAGAAGTGGGATTGTCCTTTGACCATAGAAATCCGTTACAAGCACTTTTGCTTAGAAAGAACAACATGGGAAAGAACGGGTCAGAAGCTTTCAAACGCAGCTATTTTGAACACTCTAACGGCAGTAATAAAGGAGTTAGAAGCATTTGAAATTTCTACTTATGCTGACATGACACGTCTAGCTGGATTCATTTATACATCAGCGGGCATGCACACCTGTGTTTTTTACCCAGAATGCAACATCAGTTTAAAGATAGCACGCCACGCTGTCCGAAAGATCTCGTACAGCAAAATTTCAACATCTGTTGCAACACTGCAACATCTATGACACAGATTCCTGTTTTCAGGAACCACACATGAGTCTTTAGGAACCGCACATGAGCTTTCAGGAACTGCACATGAGTTTTCAGGAACCCTATATGAGTTCTCAGGAACCCCATACGAGTTTTCATGAACCCATATGAGTTTTCAGGAACCCCATACGAGTTTTCAGGAAAACCATACGAGTTTTTTTTTACCTCGCAGTCAAACAGAGCACGATTTCATTTTTTTAGTAATATATACCTCAACCGATTTTGCTTGAAAACAGATTAATTCAAATGAAAGGTGTAGCTCAAGAAATCTATATTACAAACCTCGCTCAGTACTGCATAGGAGACCGGGCTTTCAAGGCCATTGTCATGACAACGGTACAGTGCGACAGTGCCGTTGATCAAAGCAAGTGACTGATAAATTTCAAGTTGTGATAACTCGCTTAATACACATCCTAGAGGCTTGAAACTAGTTGCAAATGAAAGCCCGAGAAAAGGGCCTTTATCCACTAAACCAATAACAATGAATTTTTAGACTTTCTGCTATAAAAATCGAGAAATTTACCATAAACTGAGCTGCCTAAAACTCTACACAACTGGGCGAAATAGCCCTCAACATTTCACAGATTTCTGACACTCTTTTTCCAAAATGTGACCCTTAAAGTACACATACTGAACTGACACACGGGGCGAGAGCAACAAGAAAATTCTATTGCAATGTGATGGCTACTGCTCTAGAGGGGGGTGTAATCAACCAAAAAGTACAAACAATTTATACTCACAAATTAATACGATATCTGGCGTTACTATCCAGTAAAAATACCCAAGTTTAAGATATATTTCTACCAGAAACCTTCACTTTCATAGACACGCCTAACAAATCCATATTTCCTTGAATCTTTTAGAACCAATTTTTCCGCTGATATAGAGACGTTATTTTTTTCCAGACAGCAGTACACACAGCCTGTCTGAAACCCAGCAACAGACGCTTTCCAGTGCGTGTTTTACAAACAGGAGTATTTAAGTAACGCAACACGTATGCGAAACACTGAACACACAGAATACTGAGGAAACAAAGCAAGTATACGATTCAATAGCGCACAGATAGAGGCCTCATTTGGGATATGTTAAACATCTCGCCCGTATTGATTTAAATACGATTTAGATATACAAACTTACTGTAGCCTCATTTAAATCTTAGGATTTTCACAATGGTAGTCGTTTGTTTTGACTATAAATCAATGACAAGGTTTTAATTTTTCCCAGAATTTGGCCACCGAAAAGCAAGTTATTACCTGAACTGAACAGAGTGTTTATAAGGGAGATCTTTTTGAGATTGGAAGGGGATTCTGTACCTGTCATTGAAAGCCGTTATTCCACTTAATCATTACTTAATTTCAACCGAAATAAACACACACGCCATTCAGAGGTTGCTAGCACTTGGATGGAATTCTATTTTTCTTTCAATACATGGATTTTGGGTTGGGATGTTTTTTTCCTAATTGGTTTGCTGGATATATTTGCTTCTAATATTTAACTTACTATTCGGTTCACGATCAGGTACAAGCAACTATTCAGTGTATGCCTACAGGCACACAGATCTCAAGTACTTGCAGACACTCTCTCGACCCATGTATAGTTCTAGCTATCTCTAACCAGGAAATAACACTGCAAGTATTCTCAGCCTATACTTACATGAACGCTTACATATTGGAAGTCAGATCACACACGCAATTTTCACATTCAAATCAGAGGTAAACTCTGTATCTCCATGTTTACAATTAGACTCTTCACGTTCGTTGCAGTACACATCCATTGATAAATTAGTGCAAAATGTTTCAAGCGTATAAAGCATATAAAAAGAATTATATTCCATCACATTTCTGCTAAAACACAATTATAGAATTATAGAAAAGAGGTGGCAAATAAGTATCCATATATTACTTCATATTATATCCAACGTCATACATAAATTTATACGCCCAAACTTTTTTTATTCGAAACAGTCAGAAATTTGCACTTCCGCAACTTCTTCCGCAACATATGTGTTTCGACTGTTTGCGACGCCGCCGCAGGCCATTCAATAAGTGAAATACAAAGCATACCTAAAATTCCCGAGAATTTTCTTTATTCTATATACATTTACTTTAAACTGCAATACCAAACTATAGCATAACATTTAAGAAAAAATATTTTGCAACTGTATCTACTTGTTCTCCGTATGTGGGTTTTTTAATACCATGGTCTCCCAGTGAAAAATTATGACATTAAAACTATGATATTAAAAGTACCTAGCCTAAGAGTTATGTTGACTAAAATCATGTATATAGCAATGGGTCTAGGACAATTCTCCCTCCGAAAATCCCCCCCCCCCCGAACAATTCCCCCCGTAGGACAATTCCTCCCGAGGACTATTCCTCCCCCACATAACTTTTTTTTACTTTGAATGCCAAAATAAAAATAAAACAACCAGGTATGTGTCACTTCTTCCTTTAGAAAATACCTTAAAATTCCTCCCCCACTTAATTTTTTTTAATTTGAATGCCAAAATAAAAATAAAACAACCAGGTATCTGTCACTTCTTCCTTTAGAAAATACCTTAAAATCAAAAATACGCCCTAACTTTTTTTTATTCGAAACAGTCAGAAATTTGCACTTCCGCAACTTCTTCCGCAACATATGTGTTTCGACTGTTTGCGACGCCGCCGCAGGCCATTCAATAAGTGAAATACAAAGCATACCTAAAATTCCCGAGAATTTTGTTTATTCTATATATATTTACTTTAAACTGCAATACCATACTACAGCACTACATTTAAGAAAAAAATATTGTGCAACTATATCTGCTTGTTCTCCGTATGTGGGTTTTTTAATACCATGGTCTCCCAGTGAAAAATTATGACATTAAACCTATGATATTAAAAGTACCTAGCCTAAAGAGTTATGTTGACTAAAATCATGTATATAGCAATGGGTCTAGGACAATTCTCCCTCCGAAAATCCCCCCGAACAATTCCCTCCGTAGGACAATTCCTCCCGAGGACTATTCCTCCCCAACATAACTTTTTTTTACTTTGAATGCCAAAATAAAAATAAAACAACCAGGTATCTGTCACTTCTTCCTTTAGAAAATACCTTAAAATTAAAAATTCAAAATTCTTCTGCATGGAGCGAAAGTCTTTTCTGCCATTTAAAACCGGATGTTGTTGACAATTCCACGCAAATAGTAAACAATCCGTCGGTTTTCGAAGTCTAGCGCTATTTGAAGAATGCGCTGCGCAGAGTCGGCGTACTGGCGACGTGGTGGCTCGAGCAAAGAGCCAACCAGGTGCACCGCGGACATTACTTCGAATCCGACCGATGTACACGTAAAAACTAACAACTCCAGTAAAACCTGGTTAAGCCTGGTAACTAAATTTTTTACTATTTTGAGTAAATTAAAATCAATAAATAAGATAAGTTTATAAATTAGTTGTAGCTACTAGGTTTTAAGTAGGGGGAAATGGGCTGTACTGTGATAATAAAACAAGGTGGTACTCATCTTTTGGTTTTTTTTTTCAAAATAAAACGCGACAGTGTTGAAAGGACAATTACACGGCCTCCAATTAAAAGATAAAAGGGCAATAATTTGTTAAAAAAGAGAGAAAAAATACAAAGAAAAGAAAAATAAGACAAAAAATGAATTGGGGGAATAGGCCTAACAGAGAATTGTCCTACGAAGGGAATTGTTCTGAGGAGGGGGGAATTGTCAGGGAGAATTGACTGGGGGAATTGTCGGGGTTGTATTGTGCTGTTCCTTTTAGCAATATATTAAAACTTAATACTACTAGTACAAGTGCTAAAAATTAAATTCTCGGATTTTAGGTACACTTGCATATTACATATTGAATGTTGATCTGCGACGCCGTCGCAGGCCATTCAGTAAGTGATATACAAGCATACCTAAAATCCCGAGAATTTTCTTTATTAGCATTTAACCTAGCTAATATTTAGATGGCTGCTAAAGGGAGTATCAGGCATGGATATACAAAAGAATGATCGAACACATATTTACAATACATACAAGCGTGGTGCCTAAAGGTAAAGTCTGGTAACCAAAATTGTTACTGTTTTGAGTAAATTAAAATCAATAAATAAGATAAGTTTATAAATTAGTTGTAGCTACAAGGTTTTAAGTAGGGGAAAAGGGCTGTACTGTGATAATAAAACAAGGTGGTACTCATCTTTTGGTTTTTTTTTTCAAAATAAAACGCGACAATGTTGAAAGGACAATTACACGGCCTCCAATTAAAAGATAAAAGGGCAATAATTTGTTAATAAAAGAGAGAAAGAATACAAAGAAAAGAAAAAAAATAAGAAAAACAAAAATGAATTGAGGGGAATTGACCTCGCATGGAATTGTCCTACGAGGGGAATTGTTCGGGGCGGGAATTGTCGGATCAGAATTGACTGGGAAATTGTCTGGGTTGTATTCTCCCGTTCCCTTTAGCAATATATTAAAACTTAATACTGCTAATACAAGTGCTAAAAAATGAAATTCTCGGATTTTAGGTACACTTGCATATTACAAATTGAATGTTGACCTGCGACGCCGTCGCAGACCATTCAGTAAGTCATACACAAGCATGCCTAAAATCCCGAGAATTTTCTTTATTTTATATAATTTACATATATTTATTCCCACTTGGTATTTAAAATAAAAATGAGGATGGATTGCCTCGAATTCTTCATCCTTTTTCCTCTCTTTGTTTCTTCTTTCGCCGATTCGGTTTCCAGACATCTCCTCCTAGACCGCTGAAGCTAGACCAACCAAACTCGGCACATGTATGGAGGGTCATCTGAAGTGGTGAATCTTATAAAAAATTTTGACCGTGACCTTACTGGTCAAGGTCAAATTGCGAGAAAGATAAATCGAATTCCAGGCATTTACTGCAAGGCCGTTGAAGCTAGAAAAGCCACACCTGGCACATATATAAAGGACAATGTGATCTGAGGCACCCGTTAAAATTTTTTTACCTTGACCTTGATGGTCAAGGTCAAATCGCGAAAAACCTTATCTAAGAAAAACATGATTTATCTCGAAAACGGTAAGAGATTTCTGATGCATACAAGCCTGGTGTCTAAAGGTAGAACCTGGTTTTGAGAAAATTAAAATCAATAAATAAGGTAAGTTTATAAAGTAGTTGTAGCTACTAGGTTTTAAGTAATAAGTAGTAAGAATTCTTTGCTTATTTCTTTGTGGTGGAAAAGTGGTCGGTTGCAAAGTGACCGGTGGCAAAACGATCTACACCCATTTCTCATCGTTAACATTTTTTAACTATTTATAGTACAATCGTGAATTTATATTTTAAAAAAAATCAATACACCTCTACCCTGTTGGCATATTCAAGTGTAGTTTCATAGCCGCCGTTTGCAACATATTCAGCGGTAGCAGACCTAAATAGATACACACGCACTCTATTTCAGGCCAAAAGTGGGGGAAAGAACGAAATCATCGCGAGACACGAAAAGGTCTGAGGGCGCAGAGACGGCGGCAATGCCTGACTAGGAACAACGTCAAGCTACCTCATCGCAACATGAGGGTGCCGAAGACATGTCATGAGTACGGGATGACACGAAGAGCGTGTATTGCGCGACCATCAGGAGTTATCAGTGCCGGGACCTTGTGTTTCTCTACCCAATGGCACATTATGACAATTTAGCTCACAGTGACATCATACTATGACTTGAGTATGTGGTTGTTGTAAAGTCACAGTGAGATCACAGTGAGGTCAAATTGTTGACTGGGCGCAAGACATATACTTAGTGATTAAATATACTGGGTGCTATCCGCCCGATGTCGAATTGATCAAGCCACTACCATTTTTGAGAGTGTTAATAAAACAGAAGTGAAATATGATGTACTGTTTTTATTTGTGTTTCACACAGATAGTTTTCAACCATAAAACAATGACACATTGGTTGTTACTTATCTTTAACCCCAAACCCTTAAATACAGGCACATAGGCAATAAATATTAAGAACAAAAATACATATATAACGTGATACATAAAGTCTCCCTATCCCCGAAAAAATATCAACACAAAAGGTGTTAGTATAGGGATAGACCATGGGCTGGATGCTTCTATGGGATTCGAGCAGGCGTACAATTCCCTTTTCCGTGAATTTCCTTCGTGATCTTTTAGTCCTTTAGAGCGCGCTTGAGATTTTGGGCCATTCCTTTAGTGCGTGCGCGAAAATTTGTTACTCTTTTATCCCCTCTCCCCCTACGTATGCCAAAAATTGAGCCTTCATTATAGAGTTTAACAATAGCGTACTCACACGGATAGACATCCTCCCCCTCTCTTTTTGCGCACGTGCGAAATAGGTGTCCACTTTCTGATGTCGTTATTTATTCTGGGGTGTTATGTTAGTGCTTCTTGTTATTGAAAGTAACATAAGTTTAAAAAGTATGAAATGAATAAATATAAATCTGTACACTGTTGCTGCGATTGAGATATGCCATACTCATGTATGGTACATAAGGAAAATTTACATATTATCTTTTATTTCACAGTTTTCATAATTATTTATGGGGCCCTACATTTGGAAGGAACAATGTCACAATCGTTCACAAGTAAAGCATTGAGTATGTCAAGAAATGTTTTTATCCAAAGAATATACATAAGGTCTACCTATTTTCTTTTTTCGAGCATGGTCTACCTAAGTCTGGTATTGGGGATCTACAAATAAATGAAACGTTAAACTATGCTATCACAGTCGATAAGTATACTCAAAATTCTTACTTGAGAATAGTAGGGGTGTGCTGGTTTAAGCGAAATCCGAGCAAAATTTCTCTGTGTGTTGATAACCGAAAACCGAATTCCAAAAGTTCGGTTGTTTTTTTTTAAATTCAATACTATACTCAAATAAAATGTAAAGAAGGAATTGTGTGGTCGTTGGAACGTTGCCAAAAAACGGGGTTACACTGCAATGAAGCGACATCCTGCTGCCTACGCAGTTGCGTAGCGACGATATACATAAGGGCCCGCAAACTTGAAAGACTGGGTACTTTTAAGACAAGTGTTCCATCACTCTTCAACTTTATCACCTAGGTTAACCTGCTGTTTCTTTGGTAACAGTACCTCAAGATTTTTATTTATGTTGATGTGCACTGTCTTTCTTTCGTTGGTCACTTTAGCTCGTATCTTTTTGTACTGTTCATCTTGGGGTAAGTGCTCGATACTCTTTGCGGATTTCATGCCGAGGAATTCTATAATCTTCGCCTTACCTGAAAGGAAAGAAATGGACATTTAAAATTTAACCAATTGACACCGTAATGGACAGATGTGTATATCAATATTTTAGAATAACTAAACCGCCCAGGTCACTTTTCCTATACCTTATAAATTACAAGCTATAATGATTTCTAAGAACAGATCATCATGAAAACTCCTTGAAACTATTTATAATTTTTAATATCTATAATTTTGTTTGGCTCAATGAGTGAGATACATACTAGGATAAGGCCCTTCACTGCAAGAGTATCTTCTGCAGACCACTTGACAGCAGATCAAGTACCTAAAAGGGAAACACAATACCTGATTACATAAAAATAAAACAACATACCAGAAAGTTGTTGATTTTTCAAAGCCCTAAATTGCTGTAAAACTAATCTTGAACGACTTCAAACAGTGACTTAATACTAACGTCGAAGCTAAAATTGTACCAATTGGCCCATCAAAATTCGACATCTGAAAATATTGGCACAATTTAACTGCTTCAAGAAGAGATTCTAACGGTTTTTCTGTACGATAAAAGACAAATTAACAAACCACTTATTTAATTGTAACATGTCGGAGTTGTCTATTGTAAGGTTTGCCCAGACATTGGGGATCATATTGTCCTTTCAAAAACTGAAAGCTCTTCAATTTTTGTGGAATACAGAGTGTACCCTCTTTCATGAAATAATGAACTTGATGTTTGTCTTACTGTTAATCCCTATATTGAACCAATTAAATTAATGAAACCAATCAACAGTAAAGTAAATATACCCGTCCATACGCAACTGTAAGCAACGATCAATTTCTGAATAACATTATTCAGTTTACCTGCACATTTCCAGTAGACTTTTCTTTAGCAGCAAGAAGCTGAAAATTATGAAGAAGAATAAACGATCATTTTGTTTAAATTAATATTTTAAGATAAAAATTTTTAAATCTTATCTTACCTCCTCATCGAAGTTAACATCACTTAGGTCTGCCAAAATTTTGGGTCTCCCTAACACTTATAAATTAGCAAATAATGTCTCTCAAAGTGGCACGTTCTATATCTCTTATGAATGTATGTACTTATTTTGTGTGTACGAAGAATAAAGAGGGACCTCTGATTGGCAGCTTTCCCACCCCTAGCTTAATTTATAGGCCCAAAAATCTCATAAAACTTGTCTATTTGAAGATAAAAGCACAGATATTTCATAAATAATAAATAACGCACCATACGCTGAGCACGAGTGATTTCGTCCGACTTCTTCTGGAATTACAAAATAGTAAGACTTCATACCAGATACATACAATGACAGTACTTTTATTATATGCCCAGGAGGCCATACATTTAGGACGTATTTAAGGAGGGGGTGTCTAGACCAGTGCGGGCGCTAATGATTAACTCCATAATAACGTAACTTTTGGCGTACAGGGGAAAGGGGGTGAAAATTTTTCAAATCTTTTGCGTACATCCTAACTGGATGGCTACGAAAGATATTTCTTGTTTCAACCAATAGCCATATTATTTTGTCACAAAAGTAACAGTTATCACAACATACAACAAACTGATTTTGATATACAAAGAAGTCCAAAATATCTTCAATCATGTTTTTTTCGATGAGTTTTTTTTTTTCGCAAATTACAAAAATCCATTTTTGAAGCTATGTAAACAATTTTCTACAACTGATTTTTAACAGTGGAACTGTAGTACAGATGAAGCTGAGTCTTAACTTGCGACATCTTGCAACAGAAAAGATTTTAAATAAAAAACACATACGTGTTAAGAAAAACAAAATCCCCTGGATAGCATATTTGTTTGTGTTAGTGCAATAAATTTTAGGTTTTAAAAACCAAGTCTTATTCTCCTTAATTATATGGCTACCTTTCAAAATGAGTGATACCGCACGTAAAATCTCTTGTTTACCCATCCTAAAGCTTTCAGAAAATCTACTTCGCAGAAAAACAAAATTCCTTTCTTATCGCCACAGACATAAGTTTGGATTTCAAGGCCAAAAGACTGGCAAAAGGATAAGGTGGCCTTAAAATTTTTTTCTTCATTAATATACATGATGTAGCGTACTTTAGGATGAGTACTCATGTTCTGAAAACAAAAATTAAAACAGCATGTTCAATATCAGTCATTTGATCATGAAAGAGGACAGAAAACCGATGAGAAATATATACCACGTCCTGATTGCTTGATTGGCTGATTAGTTTAACGACACTAGCACCCCATTAAGGTAATATTGTGTCAGCTCTGTAACAATAGGGTAACTCATTCCATACCATATGTTCTTTCGATAACTTATGTGTCTGCTTAATATAGCTTGATGTTCGCCGAAATGACACTTGGAGCACACTTGTGTTATTGTGTTGCTGGGTGGTGTGGTATGGTGGTTGGAAGATAATAGAATGTGTGTTTATCGGTGACCGAACTGTTGTTATGCTGCCCTCCCGCTGCACTGAATTTTGAGATGTGGCACTCTAGGTGAAGATCCCACACCTAACAAGCGACTTCTTTACGTTTTTAGAAATTCAATCAACCAGATGGGTTGTTGAATCTAAATTACTGTGTTTTTCAATGAATATTTATTTAGTTTTGGATACCGCTTTATTAAATAGTGCGCACAAAACAATTTTCCGGATTGAATTCCATTAGCCAATCGTTCTCCCAAGAATTCAAGGCTTCTAAGCCCTGTACAATAAAATGGTCACGTGCATCTCTAATCTCACGAAAACGGCCACAGTCGTCAGCAAACAAGCGGACTGATGGCTGGGCTCGAAGTGGGAGATCATTAATGAAAATGAGAAAAGCTGTGGGGCTTAGTACGGTGTTTTGTTGGACACCAGAAAGCACGGATACACATATCACTGTCTTCGCGACACGTGCGTCACTATTTTGGATGAAACCTTTGATGCAAGGCAAATTATGATTGTCACTTTGCATAAATCGGAGGCTAGCATTCGGCCCTGCGCAACACAAAAATGAGCAAAAAGGAGCAATGGAGAGCACGATCAGATCGTCCCGTGGCCTAACTGGCAAAGTGTGTGAAAGGGAACAAACTGTAATAGTGCTACATTTGTGTGCGATCTTTTCTGTTTTGTGAACATTCAACAAAGAGTTTACAAATATTGTTATTTTGTCGTTCTAGGAAGTTTGGGGTCTCTCGTTTGAGCCCGGTCGCAGTATTTAAGACTTAAAACGTTTGTTTCAAATGCAAATTGGATAAAAATGTGCTGATGTTTTCATTGACAATGTTAACATCGGGAAAGCCCCAATCTGAGAGATCACGGCACCTAAAGCAAAGGCAAGAGAATGAAAAAGTGATTCTCCACAGCGACATTGACATGCTTTATTTCCAATAAAGCGACAAAGTTCACCGCCTCGTAACCCTGAAAGGCAAATTTCTCTATTCCGTTTCTTGGCTGAACGAGAACAATCCAATACAGGTCGATATGAAGCTTCTAACAGACCTCAAGAACCCATTGTGATAAAACAAAGAGCATATGACAAAAAATTTGTTAAAAAGATACAAAGATAACACTAAGAGAGACCTAATATGAAAATAAGTAAACAGGGGGACCAAATGTTCATCGGTTATTTTTGCTCGTTTATAACCCTAACATACGACTTTGGGAGACCATACTCAGAACATGCCAACATAGATAGACCTTTCGTATATCTTAAAAGACACAGCTATGGAGCCCATACATGAAAAAAGGGTAAATGGGGAGACGAAATGTGCATCATATACATTCACTCATATATACATAACCCTAAAATACGACTTTGGGAGACCATAAACAGAATATTCCAACATAGGTAGAGCTTTTTTATATCTTAAGCAGGGCTTGAAATTAATTCTTTTGGGAGGTAGCAAATAGTCGCATATCTCTCTGTCAGAGCTACGAGGCATTTCATTGTTCCACTAACAGGGGCCAACTTCATATGCTCTGAGGCACGAATCCTGCATACCAGTCCCTACTATTCAAACAGTTACAGAAGGTTCATGCCCATACATCCTTTTGTAAACAGGCACAATTTTTAGTGGGTTGTATATCTTTTGTTTGTTCATAAAAGTGTAGAAAAGTTAACTTCCGCATCCTCCTGTCAAATGTTTGTTTACAGTCTGGCCTTTAAATGTTACGTGACCTAAGTCAAGTGACCAAATATTTAAATGAAGAGGTTGTGGGTTTTTGTAAAATATATACTAAAATAGCTCATAGATGCAGAAGTACGTATAAAATTAGTTTGTACACCCATAATATTTGACTTTGGCTGACTACAACATCCGCCACCGTATATATACACAAGATATTAGTACCTTGCCGTATGGACGTGCAGAGCACGCATGTTCCTCCACTTTATACCTTTTCTCAATGCATCTGGTTATTAATTATGATTAATTAATGATCTAAACTCCCGTATTGATCTCACTTTTAAATCCTAACAATGGTAAACTAAGAAAAAGCACACATTTATTTCGGTGACACCGTTATCGCAAAACTACTCGCACACGTACACTTTACCGTAAAACAACCTGTTACTGTTTCCCTTTCACTTCAAAATCTAGTTACCTTTGATCAACAGGCGGTAACTTTTGAATTTTTTTCTTTTTTGTGACACTGGAATCAACATAGCACTGCATGAACACAGCTTTACACATTGACTGAGGATAGACGCAGCTTCCAATCGGCCGTCACTTAAAACCACAGGTTTCACGAATTGATTTTACTTGGCAACGCCTCTTGTATATCAGCCGATTGCTTCACCCAATTCATTTAAATAACTGAAATAATTCTAGCTTACATTAAAAATAACAATATCGAGGGGGAGGGGTTAACACTGACCCTCAGGTCAACATTTAATTAAATTTGATCAACAGGCAGTAACCTCTGAATGTTTTTTAAGAAGGGGATACGGCCACTTGCCGCTTTAGCTTAATGCAAAAAAAAAAAATTACCAAACTAAACCACACCTAACGCACCACCAAAGCAGCTGTCTTGTTTTTTTTTCATAAAACAAGGCGACCTAACATATCTACCCTACACTGATATACACCTTTGCTGTGAATTGACACCAAACACACTGACTGAAGGGTAACGCCGCTCTCATTTAATAACCGACACTGAAAGCCGCAGGCTTCTCGAATCGATTTTATTTAAAACAACAGGCCTTCATTTTACAATGCTCTTGCTTCTCACACATTGATCCATTATCAGCGCAGAGCCGTGTTTACACTATATTGCTAAGTAGGTCACTAGTGCAGAGCACGTATGTTCCTACACTTCAAACCTTTTCAATGCACCTAGTTATTAATTCTGATTAATAATGATTTAAACCCTCGTATTGATCTCACTTTTAAATCCTAACAATGGTAAACTAAGAAAAAGCCCACAGTTATTTCGGTGGCACCGTTATCGTACTCGCACACGTACACTTTACCGTAAAACAACCTGCTACTGTTTCCGTTTCACTTCACTTCCACACTTCACAGAAACCAAAGAAAAAATAATAATACCGCCGCACTTCAGCGTATATTTCACTATGTATTCACTGAAATCACTAGCTCACCCAAAAAAAAACAACGATAACGGTGGGGGGGGGGGGGTTACGACTGACCTTACGGTCAAAATCTAGTTACCTTTGATCAACAGGCGGTAACTTTTGAATTTTTTTTTCTTTTTTTTGTTACTGGAATCAACCCACCACTCCATGAACACAGTTTTACACGTTGACTGACGATAGACGCAGCTTCCAATCGGCCGTCCCTTAAAACCACAGGTTTCACGAATTGGTTTTACTTGGCAACGCCTCTTGCATATCAGCCCATTGTTTCACCCAATTCATTTATATAACTGAAATAATTCTATCTAACATTAAAAAATAACAATAACGAGGGGGTAGGGGTTAACACTGACGCTCAGGTCAACATTGAATTAAATCTGATCAACAGACAGTAACCTCTGAATGTTTTTTTAAGAAGGGGATACGGCCACTTGCCGCTTTAGTTTAATGAAAAAAAAAAAACAATTTACCGAACTAAACCACACCTAACGCACAACCAAAGCAACTGTCTTGTTTTTTTATAAAACAAGGCGACTTAGCATATCTACCCTACACTGGGATACACCTTTGCTGTGAATCGACACCAAACACACTGACTGAAGGGTAACGCCGCTCTCATTTAATAACCGACACTGAAAGCCGCAGGCTTCTCGAATCGATTTTATTTAAAACAACAGGCCTTCATTTTACAATGCTCTTGCTTCTCACACATTGATCCATTATCAGCGCAGAGCCGTGTTTACACTATATTGCTAAGTAGGTCACTAGTGCAGAGCACGTATGTTCCTACACTTCAAACCTTTTCAATGCACCTAGTTATTAATTCTGATTAATAATGATTTAAACCCTCGTATTGATCTCACTTTTAAATCCTAACAATGGTAAACTAAAAAAAAGCCCACATTTATTTCGGTGGCACCGTTATCGTACTCGCACACGTACACTTTACCGTAAAACAACCTGCTACTGTTTTCGTTTCACTTCACTTCCACACTTCACAGAAACCAAAGAAGAAATAATAATACCGCCGCACTTCAGCGTATATTTCACTATGTATTCACTGAAATCACTAGCTCACCCAAAAAAAAACAACGATAACGGGGGGGGGGGGGGTTACGACTGACCTTACGGTCAAAATCTAGTTACCTTTGATCAACAGGCGGTAACTTTTGAATTTTTTTTCTTTTTTTTGTTACTGGAATCAACCCACCACTCCATGAACACAGTTTTACACGTTGACTGACGATAGACGCAGCTTCCAATCGGCCGTCCCTTAAAACCACAGGTTTCACGAATTGGTTTTACTTGGCAACGCCTCTTGCATATCAGCCGATTGTTTCACCCAATTCATTTATATAACTGAAATAATTCTATCTAACATTAAAAAATAACAATAACGAGGGGGTAGGGGTTAACACTGACCCTCAGGTCAACATTGAATTAAATCTGATCAACAGACAGTAACCTCTGAATGTTTTTTAAAGAAGGGGATACGGCCACTTGCCGCTTTAGTTTAATGAAAAAAAAAACAATTTACCGAACTAAACCACACCTAACGCACCACCAAAGCAACTGTCTTGTTTTTTTTTTATAAAACAAGGCGACTTAGCATATCTACCCTACACTGGGATACACCTTTGCTGTGAATCGACACCAAACACACTGACTGAGGGGTAAAGCAGCTCTCATTTAATAACCGTCACTGAAAGCCACAGGCTTCTCGAATCGATTTTTTTAACAACAGGCCTTCACTTTACAATGCTCTTGCTTCTCACACATTGATCGATTATCAGCGCAGAGCCGTGTTTACACTATATTGCTAAATAGGTCACTGCCAGCTTTGCGGTCTGCTTTAAAACAGCGCACATAAACCGCAGCAAAAAACCACTCTGGTCACATTCAACTGTTTTCGTGTGTTTCTGAGGGGGGGGGGGGGGTGAAGAGGAGGGTAAAGGAGGGGAAAAGGAGGGGGTGACAGGGAGACACTAATTAAATCACTTTCCCCAACAGAGATATATCTCACAATATATAAGATATCACAGATTTATCTCAAAATATATGCCAAAAATATACCCCTTCCTGTACCGAAAGAAAATCTTACTATATTTCCAGACTACGGCTTAAATTTTGCATATCCTGGCAGGCTCGCCTTGATGTCACGAATGTTAGTTAGAGTTTGGGCCAGATGAGCAAATGAGTGGCCGGTAGTCAAAGAAGCCCAGTGAAAAGGCAGATATTTAAACAACGAGAATTTTATTTATAATATAAACACCAATAAATATGACATAATCCATCCACTTAAACCGACGTTATCACAGGCCTGCCCACAGTACATTCTAGATGAATAAACAAATGCATAATTAAAT
The DNA here is from genome assembly GCA_949752745.1 of Protula sp. h YS-2021. Classification (NCBI taxonomy): domain Eukaryota; kingdom Metazoa; phylum Annelida; class Polychaeta; order Sabellida; family Serpulidae; genus Protula; species Protula sp. h YS-2021. Next base: position 103,019,199 of record OX457026.1, read on the forward strand.
AAATAAATAAATATATAAATAAATAAGTACCAAAAAATGTCTCACACCCTGCGGTGTACTTGACACTCTTCCACGGCGAAACTACCACAAATCGCCCGATACGCACAGTACTTTGATACGAAACTTCACGTTGACAAGGACGTAGTACAGTACCGTGAAATGCTGATTCACCAGAGAAGAACGCACACAGCGTCCCAGACACGCACAGTACCTTGACACACAGGCTCGTAGCACGCTAACTTGTAACGATCACTCCGCTTCGGCAGCGACTGTTCAAAACAAATAGCGCACTGCGATATGCGACGCGTTGTTACTGCTTCAATGCATTTGACGTATCATCACGAACAGGCGGACGGACGTCCAAACCAGAAAACTACACCAAGACTCCCACAGCATTGGCTCCGCGGCTACCAGGAACACATGGCCAGGTGCTGATATCTTCTTCACAAGAGTTTATATTTACATCCTTCACATAACTTTACATGTCTCGTGATTCTGTCGAATAACCCTCATTTTCATTATAAAACCTTTTATTGATGACGTTACTTGGATCCGATTCGCCAAGATTGCATTTGTTTTCCGTTGTTAAGAGTACCACACTGCGACTCTACGAGGCTGGAGATAAAGTAGCAAGTTACCATACCTCTCGAATCTCCCCGAAATTTATCATATTTAGACTGGTACAACTCTTCACATTAAATAGTCAACAAAAGTTTTTTTCTGTCGTACTTGACACATGCGTAGCTCCAAAGAAATACATCAAGTATAAATAATGAAGAGCTGACTTGGAGCTAGTACATGCGGGGACAGGTTTTTCACTAGCATGACAACTCAATGTCTGAAAAAGTCAAAATTCTACATCAAAATAAGCGAAATCACACTTAGGCGTTCCCATTAAAATGCGCAAAAATTCTGCGTTTCGAATAAAATAATCCCGTAAAAATGTTGTTAAGCCGTATGCCGTATGCTATTTTAATAAATTATTAAAGATTTTAACAAATAGTTTCAAGTTCAGTTTCTTGTATGTTTTTTGCGATTTTTCTTCTATATTTTTCTACCAGTAACCTAGGACCGTCTGCCACTTTTCAATGGTTTTTGCGCAATAGCTGTGGTGTTTTGGACGCGAGCCGGTAATACTTTTGTATGTGGCAAATACAGGATTATACACATATTTTTTGTTCTGCGCGAAGTAAAATGTCGTGATTTACGAAAATACAAGGTCGATATATTTTTTTCGGGCAGGATTTTCGAGCTATAACTCGCCACTTTATTCTATCCTCCAGAAATGCAAATTTTAAGTGCAAACTGTAAGACTATCAACTCGTTTTTTAAAATGACTGCTAAGAGCTATAAGCCAATTCGCACTTTGGCTTCTGAGTTTCGGCTGAATTCAGTTGGGATAAGGATATAAAGAAATGATAGATAAAAACGGCAAAAATCAACAAAATTCCATTTTGCCAGAAACATATTTACACATTGGTTATTAATGGGGCTGAAAAATGTGTAAAATTTTTTTAAAAGATCATGTGATGTCTTTGTAAATTTGAAAGTGTGCATGTTGAAAGAAAATTAGAATTTTGATGTTTTTCCCTTATCATTTTTTTAAATTTATCCCAAAAATTGCATTCGAAACAACACCTTAACCGGAAAGAGCCGAAAGTGCGAATTGGCTTATAAGAATTACTTATGACAACAAAGCCGACTTTATATGTGTGTACTAACAGTTTACTTATAGCAGCTCAACAGTTTGCATTCTAGGACCAGTAGCAGGTGTCGGGAGGTTCGGCAAAAAATATTATTTTCGGGATAATTGTTGTTTTCGGGAGGTGGTGATACTAAAGGTAGAGGCGGATATAACCTAAGTTAATGTATCATTTCTTTCATTTTTGCCCGATTCCCTCGCAGTCGAAATTCAAAATTTAAATTTTATTCGAAACGCTCAAAGTGCTAAGCCAGTAGAGTTAAAACATAGATACTTCCTGATTATGATGAGGAAATGCTGTTGATCAACCAGTAAGCCAATTCGCACTTTGACTTTTGCCGAAAAGTTTTTGCGTTTCGACTTCATTCAGTTGAGATAAGGAGATAAGGAAATGATACAAAAAAAAAAAAACGACCTGAAAGTGCGAATTGGCTTATTTGCTGTCACGGTCGTATCCACTTTCTAGAAAATGTAACATCCAATATATTTCCTAATATACCACATATCCAGAGTTTATTCAAGTCAAGTGTACCACTATTGACATTGATTGTCACTACAACTTCTTCCTAATGGTATAACTTATACTTACTGAAACGTGTGATAAAATGAAATAAAAATGACGTCTCGAGATATCTTTCGCGCATGCGCCTTCAAATTGTTTATGTTTTGATATTGTGTTTTTGTTTTGATTTTCGACAAATCAAATCGAAGCACGTGTTATTTTTCAGGAAGGTTGAATTTACGGGCCAAGAATTTAAAAAAGGACTTTTTTTGTCTATCCTTCATGAAACTTTGCCATATGATAGAGTAGACTTCCCTAAATATGGGGAAAATTTTAGTTTGCCCATATACAGCCGATTTTGTTCAAAAATGACAATTACAAATGGTCTCCCTGAGTGGTATCTGATACGGTTTTGAAATATACAAGGGGTAGACTTTAGGGTTACTTTTCGAATTTGTCTTTCAATCATAATTTTTCATTTTGGTCATGTCTTATACATATTATGCTTAAGTTTAGTGTCCGTCTTAAAAATGTAAGAAGAATTGGCTACTTCTGAGTTTTCTGGAGGCCTTATAAATAAGGAGACCTGGTTCTGGTCTCCGATTTTTTTCGGTCTCTCTAAACCTTATAAATCAGCACGTGAGGTCTCCTCAAGCATTAAGCTATATATATATATATATATATATATATATATATATATATATATATATATATATATATATATATATATATATATATATATATACCTGCGACTAGTCGACTAGTCGCGACTATTAGGTCCGACTAGTCGACTAGTGATTTTGCTAGTCGGTTTCAGCCTTAGTGGTGGGGCTGTGATCGGGTAACCGATCCGTCGGCGAGCTCCACCTCGGTCCTCGGATCACAGTCCTACCCTATGGGGACTCTGCAACAAACATAAGCACCTTGTTGGGATATTTATTGGGTTCGTTATGTTGAAAAGGTTGCAGATTTATCTGAATATCAAGTTAACAGAAGCACGTTAAATAGAAAACGTAGTTGCGGAGCTGCAAACACATTTTAAAATATTCGATCTCGAAGCCTTGTTAAATTAAACATACGCTTTCTTGTTTTACGAAACACATGTTTCACGAGTCAAAGGTGTGAAATTCCGTTTTCTCCCCATAGAATTCAGCACTCCTGACTCCTTGTCGGTAGTACTGACAGTGATTGAGGAAGGCATTATAGTTGACCTCATTATTATTATTTTTTTTGTTTATATTTATTTATTTATTCATTTTTTTTGGGGGGGGGAACTGATTTTATATTATTAACGAATTAATAATACTAAATAAATAAAATAAGGAAAGTCAGAAATGGGGGGTTGGAGGGGGTGAGGGGTTCAGACCTCCTCCCCTGATTCTGCCATTGGACAACGCTCATGCGCAGGGTGTGTCGCTTGTGCTACAGGTGCGTGGAGCAGCGCTGGCAGGGGGGGGGGGAACGCGTCCAACACGGCCACCGTCATCTCCCTCCTGCCCAATCCCTGTACGGCCCACTACGTCGGCACGCTGGCCGCGTCGGCGCGGGAACTGGGGTAATGTCTGCACATGTCACTTCTTGCATGATGAGTCGTCAAATTTATAAAAATAAGAAAACAAAACAAAAAAAAATGAAAGAGTTCGTAGTGTTCTGTGTTAATCTCTTTAAATTTCGATTTGAACATACATGACGTGTGGATAAATATACTGTGCTAGGCTAGAAACCTGCCTTCCAAAATGAATGGGTGTTTACTGGCTAATTCGAGGATGAGCTAAGGAGGGCGAGCATTGTGGAATGTGTGTTCCGTGGAGGGGGGGGGGGAGGGGAGAATGGGGAGTAGGTATTCATTAGGGATGTCGGTTTTCACCGGTGCAGCGGTGCACCGCGGTTTTTACTGTGAACCGCGGTTCGCGGTTCAACATTAAAAAACCGGTTTTTTTGCAAATATGTTGTGTTTACAGTGTTGCCAGTGCCTTTTGACCCAAAAGCTGTAGGAAAATTATCAAAAAGCCGTAGGATTTTTGATGCAAAGCCGTAGGAAAGCCGTAGGATTTTGGGATGTCTCGAAAAAAGCCGTATCTATGGCCGAAGCCGTAGGATTTGGCAACCCTGGTTTATTTTTTGTGTTTATTTTCCACATCATATTCGTTGAACATCCCAAGGCTGCATAAGCAGCAACATTTTCGACTGCCCTAGCATTGTGTTTTAGTTTCAGAAATGCAAAACGTGGATAATTATGAAATCTATGGATAGTTATTACAAGTGCTTTCAGAAACTGTATATACTGAACAAGAATAACTAGAGCAGTGTGCATAGCCCTCATATTCCCCACAGGCCCCCATCAGTTACACACGGCTATCATGGTCAATCAAGAGCTGAAATTTTCCAAGTCCAGTTGGTGCATTTTCCTTGAACGAACCTGGCCCATTTACAATACCGATCTGTGATTGTTCCCGTATAAGCTAAATACCAAGTTTCATGAAAATCCTTGCAGGAGTTTTTAAGTTATCGTGTTAACAAGCTCTTGATGACAGACCGACAGACGGACACGCGGTCGATCGCATATATTCCCCATTGTAAGACGGGAAAATGGAACCTTTATTTAAAGACAACAAACAAGTTAAGTCGCCAATTTCGAAATACTTTGGTGTTAAAGTCGTTGATGGAAAACAAGCAAAAGTTGTATGCAAAACGTGTCTAGCAGAAATAAAGACCGGTGGTGACACAAGTAATTTACTTAATCACCTAAAACGACACCACGCCATGTTACATTCAGAATGTTCGAGCGCGACCAGAGAAAACTGAAAGAAACAAAAGGTAAAGCCGAAAAGAAAAAGGTACAGCAAATGTTAGAAAACATGATACAGAGGAGGCTTCCACCACCGAAATTACAGAGAAGATTGCAACATTCATGTGCGCGTATTCGGCGTATTGTTTCATTTTTCCATCGTAGTGCCATTGCCTCCCAGTGTTTATAAGAAAAAGATGCCACGACTATCCTCAGATAACGTCGACATGCTCATTTTCCTTAAAAAGAACATAGTTTAGAAAACTGACTAACATGAACTTCTGGACAGATTAATTTTATTCAAGTTCTGGTTTTTTCTAGAAATGTGATCATAATGAAAGTTCCTTTGTAATTTTCATCGAGGTTTTGTTTGACCTAATTCAACTGATTTATGATTTAAATTTACTTTGATCTCTTTTTGTTATTAAACAATAAAAGTAAATTCCGTATGGTTAAGAAAGGATAGTTAATTTAAACAGGTGTTATTTAGACTTATTATTAATTGGCAAAAAACCGCGGTTCAGAACCGCGGTTTTTAAAAAAAAACCGCGGTTCGAACCGGTTCAGAAAAGCTCGCGGTTCCCATCCCTAGTATTCATGGCTTACGTCACAAGTGTTGCAGGTTTATTGAGGGCGGGCGTTGTGGGGGGGGGGGGTAGGAGAGAGAAGGACGGGGAGGTATTCACTGTGTAAAAAGGGTGCTTCAAATCGTATGTATTTATAGTTAAAAGTCGTTCTAGTTAAGCTTTGCATTATTTTTCGACACATCAAGGCACATTGATGCATAGCTGATAGCTGTGTGTGTTCTCAACATTTTAATGGACCTTTATCGCTATAACTGATAGCTGTGTGTTTTATCAACATTTTAATGAACCTTTATCTCACGAGCGTTGGCAGCATTATGAGAGGCAATGATATGAGCTGACAAAAGGTCGGTAAACAACCATCTAAATTTTGAAGTTATGGGACAGAACATCCAGAAATAGTATCGATTAATTGGTTCTGTCAACCATAGATCAGGAAACCCATTTATAACAACCATTAAATGTCATCATAAATCCAAGGAAATTTCGAAAACAAAACTATAAATTTCCGTCCCTAGACGTGAAGAATTTCGGCCTGGATGCCCCTGAAAATTGTGACGTTTCGGCACTTCCGCCCCTCCCCAATATAAGGCTGCTCTCCGCCGCAGCACCTCAGTTGGAACTCAGTTTTGATTCTTGCGCTACCAAAAATTTGGAAACCGCCAACTCACTTTCGCTGACAGCTCGCTCGTGATCGGAACTTAAAAATTACACAATCGCGGACTTAGTAAAACTTCAAGAAATCTTCTGGGAAACCTGAAGTCGAACCACTGGAAAAAGGAAACGATATAAACGCGAAGTACTAAAAAACCACTATACGATCTTATAAATTTATCATGAGGACACATTACGTTTGGGATAGTTGACCGCAAAAATAATAAAATAATGTAACTTTAATTCATACGTCAAAAGTAGCGCAATAAAAATTATTAGCCTAAGACAGAAGGACTTATTATTCAGTTATATCCAACCAACCGAAGATCCTGACCGAATTATGTTACAAATTTATGGTGCCGTGACCAGGATGGTCAACTAATGGTCAACAGAGGTCAACAAATATACATTTCGACAACTTAAAATAGTTTTCGTCGATCACGAGCGGCTGGAAGATAGCCGAGGACCAGGGAAGACAGACACAAGGACCCGAAGCCCAGCTGCCAGACACAAGGACCGGAAGCCCAGCTGCCAGACACAAGGACCCGAAGCCCAGCTGCCAGACACAAGGACCGGAAGCCCAGCTGCCAGACACAAGGACCCGAAGCCCAGCTGCCAGACACAAGGACCCGAAGCCCAGCTGCCAGACACAAGGACCCGAAGCCCAGTTGCCAGACCGATAGAAGAGCAGGAAAGTCATCGGAACCTAAAGAATCAAGGACGTTTATCAAAATATATATAAGTTCATCTGAGAAAGGACCGTTTTAAATTAAATGTGATAGTGACAGTGTGACCAATTTACTGACGAATTTACAGGTATTTATATAACGGTTTATTTTATCATTTTATGTGCTAGTTATATTGGTATTAATGCGATCTAACTGCATTTGTTTGTCATCATAGTTTATTCGAATTCAATGTGTTACCCTTTGACTGCCCCTCCAGTCTTCCAGGAACTCATGAATAAAGTTCTCGGCGATGCTTTGAACAACTTTGCTTTCGCATATTTGGACGACATCATTGTGTACTCTTCAAGTGTGGAAGAGCACCTGAAACACCTTGATGTCATCTTTAAGCGGCTGCGAGAGGCAAATCTCCGCTTAAAGCCGTCCAAATGTCACTTTATGGTTGAGAAAATTAGTTTCCTCGGCCATATTGTCTCGGAAAATGATCTGACGGACAGATCCCAGAACTCACAACTGCGTCCACTTGTACTCCGGAGACGAGCGGAATCCCCGCTCTTTTGGGACGTAGTCGACAGGGCCAAGCGTGTGAAACTTGACCACTCCTCTCAAGGTGAAATAGAGGAACCGCATCAGATGGAAGAGGAATCTGATGATGACCTGTAGAACAGCTAATAGAATCTGTTCGGATAAGGGAAACCAGTGGATATACTTAGGCGAGTATTTGGGTTACTCAGGCGAGTATTTGTTGATGGTTCCCCTCCTGCCATGATGTTTGAATGTCTACGCATCTACACCCATACACATTGCGTCATCAATTGTATGGTTCTATATTTTCAGAAAATATAGAAGTCATGGCTGCTGTATCGTGTCTCTTTATTGTCATTCTGCTTCTCCCAGGGATCAACCCACAATCTGGAACGTTCTTTATGTATGAAAACAACGCCTACGCATCCTTCAGTTCTTGAATACTTACCTACTTAGTGGATATTGGATCTTACCGATCCCACCTTCGGCAAATTGTAAATCAAATTGATCAGTTTAGTGATGCAATTGATAATTTGATGCAACAAGACCCCCCTCGTGGAAATGTTAACGACAGTCGATTGCTTGCGACACGCGCAATTCGGAATAATGTTGTACAACTTATCGAACGGGAAGTTGAACAATTCCGTGACGAATATGACGTAATTACGCACCTATTCGATGACGTCCTTGCTTTAGCCATTATACCAGAAAACCGACAAAAACGCTCCTTTTTACCATTTATGGGTAATCTCCTATCAACGTTGTTCGGTGTTGCAACAGAACGTAATGTTAAACGCTTACGTGATACTCTAGTCAGTTTTGGACGCTCGAATGAACAAGTTACACATGTTTTGCAAGAAAGCATTACATTAATCAAAAAGACGAATGAGGAAATTCAGACAAACAGAAAAGCCCTTCAGAAAATCACTACCGCGGCACGACAACTACAATATGAGCTTGCACGACTTTACGACCATGTATCCCTCGTTATTATACCAGAAATAGCGTATACACAACTGATTTCTCGGTTACATGCAATTTTTAACCTTGTAACTTCCACCATCCGGCAAGTACATCAAAACTTTGATAACCTTTTGGTGCAATTACAATCTTCAGTACAAGGTCATTTATCACCCTCGTTGATAACACCTTCGGAATTTGCTCCGGTTCTAAGAAAAATACGACAAAAATTACCCCAGGACATTTCGCTACCTTACTCCCCCAATAAAGAAGGTTTACTGAAATACTATAAATTTATAGCTCCTTTTGTCCTACGAGCTAGAGACGGATTTCATGTGGTAATGACAATCCCTCTTATGCATAAAAATTTCGAATATGAAATTTACCATGCCGTTCAAGTGCCTGTACCCAATCAAGATGCTGAATTAGGAGCAAGTTATGCTATTGAAACTGAATACATCGCCATTTCTAGCGATAAAACTCATTTTGCTTATTTACAAGAAAGTGAACTCCCACAATGTTCCCATACCCCAATTTGTGAATTTACATCTCCCTTGTTCAATATGATTGATTATCCGGTCTGTGTGACCTCATTATTTTTACGTGATGAACAGCGTATTCAGAAATTCTGTAAAAAGAATCTGATAGCAATGGCAAATGCCCCAATAGTGAAACATGTATACGGACGCAATTGGTTTATTTCCACTGCAAAACCATTTGATGCTACCATCAAATGTGATGATTCCGAGAAAACTATGACATTCTCGAATATTCACCTCATAACTCTTGAGCCCTGTTGTTCGTTACAAAGTCTGTATTTCAACATACCCCCGCAAATCGCCGGACAAACTACTGCGACAAAACAATTGAAATTCGATGCTCAAATAGAAATATCCAAATTGTCACCAAATATCTGGACCCAATTCCCTGCACTTTCTGGCTTAAACAAAAATGTTTCGGAAACTTTGGACAAACTCCATGATGAACTACCAACCATTCAGGACATTCCTGTCGATCGTTTACATAAAATCTTGGATGCATCCCGTCCGAAAGCCACTGAACTTAATGAACTTCGTTCAATGATGTCCTACCCCGCCTGGAAAGAACGTACGATAGCCACCACCATGGTTATCTCTACACTTGTCATTATTTGCACTCTTTTCTGTGTACGACGTTTCATGATTAAGAAATGCTCTCGACGTAAATCTAAGCATCGTGATGTCAGAATAATGTGTACTAAACACCCTAATTCCTCTGCTACGGTAAGATTTGAAGAAGTCAAGGCCCCAATGATCCCTTGTGATGCCCCGGAACCTGGATGTGAGTCAGGTGTTAACAGTCTGGGTCACATAACGCTAACGGGTAGTGAACCGAAAGCTTGTGAATAGCAGAATTAAGCAATGAAAGTCGATAGTGTCGCTTAAATCTTGGGTGACACGTGAAGTGAACATTGTTTTGGGTACCGCAATAGTCTGTATATATTAATGATGATCCCGTTGAAATTGCATTAATGTTAGGTAGTATCGATAATAACTTTAATTAAGTTACATGATGAATTTGAAATGTATTTTGAATCTTGATGTGTATCTATCTATATTGATGTGTAATGCCTACACTGTACTATCACCAATAGAACTGATCACTCTATGGGAATGATTGTATGAAAGTGTAACTAATGAAATTTGACAAATGTAATTTTATGTTTCATATGATGGTTTACGATTTGGAGACCCTTGAGTCAAGCATGACTTGTGTTGATTTAAATTGTATAAAATTTAAATCTTTTGATGGGGGACGAATGTAAAAAGGGTGCTTCAAATCGTATGAATTAATAGTTCAAAGTCGTTCTAGTTAAGCTTTGCATTATTTTTCGACGCATCAAGGCACATTGATGCATAGCTGATAGCTGTGTGTGTTCTCAACATTTTAATGGACCTTTATCGCTATAACTGATAGCTGTGTGTTTTATCAACATTTTAATGAATCTTTATCTCACGAGCGTTGGCAGCATTATGAGAGGCAATGATATGAGCTGACAAAAGGTCGGTAAACAACCATCTAAATTTTGAAGTTATGGGACAGAACATCCAGAAATAGTATCGATTAATTGGTTCTGTCAACCATAGATCAGGAAACCCATTTATAACAACCATTAAATGTCATCATAAATCCAAGGAAATTTCGAAAACAAAACTATAAATTTCCGTCCCTAGACGTGAAGAATTTCGGCCTGGATGCCCCTGAAAATTGTGACGTTTCGGCACTTCCGCCCCTCCCCAATATAAGGCTGCTCTCCGCCGCAGCACCTCAGTTGGAACTCAGTTTTGATTCTTGCGCTACCAAAAATTTGGAAACCGCCAACTCACTTTCGCTGACAGCTCGCTCGTGATCGGAACTTAAAAATTACACAATCGCGGACTTAGTAAAACTTCAAGAAATCTTCTGGGAAACCTGAAGTCGAACCACTGGAAAAAGGAAACGATATAAACGCGAAGTACTAAAAAACCACTATACGATCTTATAAATTTATCATGAGGACACATTACGTTTGGGATAGTTGACTGCAAAAATAATAAAATAATGTAACTTTAATTCATACGTCAAAAGTAGCGCAATAAAAATTATTAGCCTAAGACAGAAGGACTTATTATTCAGTTTTATCCAACCAACCGAAGATCCTGACCGAATTATGTTACAAATTTATGGTGCCGTGACCAGGATGGTCAACTAATGGTCAACAGAGGTCAACAAATATACATTTCGACAACTTAAAATAGTTTTCGTCGATCACGAGCGGCTGGAAGATAGCCGAGGACCAGGGAAGACAGACACAAGGACCCGAAGCCCAGCTGCCAGACACAAGGACCGGAAGCCCAGCTGCCAGACACAAGGACCCGAAGCCCAGCTGCCAGACACAAGGACCCGAAGCCCAGCTGCCAGACACAAGGACCCGAAGCCCAGTTGCCAGACCGATAGAAGAGCAGGAAAGTCATCGGAACCTAAAGAATCAAGGACGTTTATCAAAATATATATAAGTTCATCTGAGAAAGGACCGTTTTAAATTAAATGGGATAGTGACAGTGTGACCAATTTACTGACGAATTTACAGGTATTTATATAACGGTTTATTTTATCATTTTATGTGCTAGTTATATTGGTATTAATGCGATCTAACTGCATTTGTTTGTCATCATAGTTTATTCGAATTCAATGTGTTACCCTTTGGACTTTGCGCAGCCCCTCCAGTCTTCCAGGAACTCACGAATAAAGTTCTCGGCGATGCTTTGAACAACTTTGCTTTCGCATATTTGGACGACATCATTGTGTACTCTTCAAGTGTGGAAGAGCACCTGAAACACCTTGATGTCATCTTTAAGCGGCTGCGAGAGGCAAATCTCCGCTTAAAGCCGTCCAAATGTCACTTTATGGTTGAGAAAATTAGTTTCCTCGGCCATATTGTCTCGGAAAATGATCTGACGGACAGATCCCAGAACTCACAACTGCGTCCACTTGTACTCCGGAGACGAGCGGAATGCCCGCTCTTTTTTTGGGACGTAGTCGACAGGGCCAAGCGTGTGAAACTTGATCACTCCTCTCAAGGGGAAATAGAGGAACCGCATCAGATGGAAGAGGAATCTGATGATGAACTGTAGAACAGCTAATAGAATCTGTTCGGATAAGGGAAACCAGTGGATATACTTAGGCGAGTATTTGGGTTACTCAGGCGAGTATTTGTTGATGGTTCCCCTCCTGCCATGATGTTTGAATGTCTACGCATCTACACCCATACACATGCGTCATCAATTGTATGGTTCTATATTTTCAGAAAATATAGAAGTCATGGCTGCTGTATCGTGTCTCTTTATTGTCATTCTGCTTCTCCCAGGGATCAACCCACAATCTGGAACGTTCTTTATGTATGAAAACAACGCCTACGCATCCTTCAGTTCTTGAATACTTACCTACTTAGTGGATATTGGATCTTACCGATCCCACCTTCGGCAAATTGTAAATCAAATTGATCAGTTTAGTGATGCAATTGATAATTTGATGCAACAAGACCCCCCTCGTGGAAATGTTAACGACAGTCGATTGCTTGCGACACGCGCAATTCGGAATAATGTTGTACATCTCGAGGACGAGTTGAGGAGGGTGGGCGTTGTGGGGGCGGGGGGAGGGGAGAGAGAAAGGCGGGGAGGTATTCACTGATTACGTCTTGGTGTTGCAGGTTTGTCGAGGACGAGTTAAGGAGGGCGAGCGTTATTGGAGGGGGGGGGGGGGTGGGGGAGAGAGAAGGGCGGTGTAAAGAATGAATTCCATGTCATTCTTTGTTTTTATTTGACGTATGATTTGATTTGTGACAAATTTTGTGAAACATGCGGTTCGTCGTTGTTTGACAATTTTTTGGGTGCCTTGATAAAAGCCCGCAATTTTAAAGGGCTAAGGTTGACTGATTTCCCCCCCCCCCCCTTTGCGCGTTCAGCTACTATAAAAGAACTGAATAGCGCTCTTTTCATTAGTTAAAGTCTAGCCGCGGTCGCTGGTGGGCCGAATTCCGGGTTGTTTTTGGATTTAAATTTAAACTCTTACACAGGGCGCAATGGGTAAGAAATTACTTTAATAAATTTGTCTTTGTTTGTCTTAACAATAATATGATATAAAATGAAATTTTTATTCAAAGAATGAATTACGAGGGAGAACTGAAAATATGCGTGGTTGTGTATTTTACACACCATTTTCTGTATTTGTAACTCGGTACTTAAGCTATCGGCTCTGCTTAAGCAGAATCTTATAAGTATCGATTGAAAACACGATTCTAATATTGTTCTTCTTTTTTTTTATTTTATTATTGTAGTTTCACGGAATCAAAGAGGGAAATAAAGATGTAAATTAAGAAATTCTTTCCGTTAAAACCCCCTGTGGTTTTAGTCAATAACCCGTGATATCTGCCGCCACAGTGAAACCATTTCCCGCAAGTACCGATCTTCCGCAGTTTACTGTCACTGATGCGTTGTCGTTATGATGGTCAGACGTCTTTCGCATGTCTTTGGGACACCACATATTTGGCGTGAAGGGCTCCGCCAAATTCGCTCTCATCGTGCAGTTTAGCTCTGCTATCCTGCTGCCACGTGTTTTCAATGATGTTCAGCAATGATGTTTAACCTATTTCAAGCAGATTAGCTTTGCCTTTTCTGCAAGCGTGCCGCAGGAAAATAACGCCTTAAATTCTACTCTGTGACGTTCAGACTGCCAGTCAAGAAGAAACTGTTTTTTCCACAATAGTCGCTCTGGTAGAGCAGCCCAGTTCAACAACCATTCTTAGGCGCCGCTTCAACGAAATTCTACATAAACAGCTGTTCAGCTGTTCAGAGAAGTCATAGCGTGTTTATCAACATGTGCGTCGGCGTGTAAATCAAGATGTGTGTCGGCGTGTATACCAACATGTGTGTCGTCGCGTATATCAAGATATCAGCAATGCGCTCTCTACCACGAGATCAGCTGTTTTTGCAGATTCCAACAGGTGACATTTGACTATTTCGACTGTGTTTCGCGCATTGGAATTTCAGTACAGAATTCTACTCCTAAAATAAGGTACTGTGTTTGACCTGCCGTTCAACCAAGAGACACCTATTTTGACTGAACATTTATTTTGGTTTATTGTGTTTTTTTTCCGGGTTATTAAATATGTAAAACCAAGTTAAGTAAAACGAGTATTTGGGGCTTGTTTGGTTAAGTAATTGGGGTTGTGTGATATAGAATTTCGGGTATTGATTTGGTACATTATGTAACGGGTGACCTGAAGGCTAGACTTTAACTCAGTACATAGTGTATAGCACCCCAGCACGCACAACGTTGTCAACCCCCAAAATGGAACCTAAGAGTGACAAGGTTATTATTTTTAATCCCGAATGCGAGGGAACGCGCAAGTGTACGCAAGAAAATACTGACGGATAAAGGTTTAGAGTACGAAATTGGTATTGCAAACAAACACTTTAAATCTCAATTTAGCAAACTTGCTAAACTAATCATGTCAATTGATATTTTTCTTGGTGCAGATGAACTATCTGAAGTCGATTTAAAATCGGCAAGAAACGATTTAAATGAATCGTTTAAGGTTTTAGATAGTGCTTATCAAAGGTTAGAAGCTATTGAAGGCTACGAGCCAGAAGATGAAACGAGATCCAAATATGAATACATGCAAATGGAAGCGTTGAGGTTAAATAAAAGGCTTAGTGAAGAAATAGCTCAGTTTGTGTTAGAGCGTAAGTCTTCCACCTCAAATGTGTCTAATGTTTCTAAGCGATCTAGGGATCTAGAAGCTAAAGCAGCCTCACTCAAAGCAAAAGTAAAATTCATGGACCTTGAAAGGCAAAAACGGCTTGAGGTTGAGGAAAAGAGAGCTGAACTAGAACGGTTACAGGTGAGTAAACAGATTGAAATGTTGAATGCACAAGCGCAGGCGCTGAAAATCGAAGAAGAGGTAGAATCTGTGTGTGGTGAATTCAAAGAACCTCTCAAAATGGAACAGGTAAATGATTATGTTTCCAGTTTGCCGACGCTGCCACCCCCGAGAAGGGACGACGTGCATTATGTTCAGAACAATTTATTACAGGCTCTATGTGAACAGACAGCAGCGAGCAGGTTGCCCATACCCGAACCAGGTGTTTTTGATGGCGATTTTCTCAAATTTACAGGTTGGAAGCAGGCGTTTTCCGTGCTTATTGAAAGAAGAGGTGTTTTGCCGACAGATAAGATTCATTATCTCAAGAAGTATTTGTCTGGCTCTGCTCTAGAATGCGTAGAAGGGTACTTTTTGATACCAAGTGATGATGCTTACAACCAAGCAATGGCTCTGTTAGAGCAACGTTTTGGTAATCCCTTTTGCATAGGTACAGCATTCAAAGAGAAATTAGAGAGTTGGCCAAAGATCTCGAAGACAGATTTACTTGCGCTGCGTAGATTTTCAGATTTCTTACGACAGGTTCTAGCAGCCATGTCCGTAGAAAAAAACTTGAAGAGCCTGGACGATGAAATGCAATCGCAACGTCTACTGACCAAGTTACCAGGGTGGCTCGTGACCAGATGGGCAAGAGTTTCAGCTGAATACAGGAAAAAAGAAAATGCATATCCTAATTTTCAAAAATTTGTCGCCTTTATTGCAGATGAAGCAGACATAGCTTGTGATCCTGTAACTTCATTTCAGAACCTGAAACCAAAAATCAAAGATTCTACCCAGGGCAAGGAGAAAGTGAGTCATTCAGGCCAAAGATCTTTTCAGGCCAAAGCAAACAATACAAAGCCTAAGCAAGGTAAACTCGACACACAGACAAGGAAATCTGAGAGAGCACTACCTGTCCCAAAGTGCCTCTGTTGTGACCAAGTCCATCAGTTGATAAAATGCCCAGCTTTTGAAAGTAATTCACCAGAAGAAAAGCAAACTTTTTTTAAAAGTAAGGGCTTGTGTTACGGCTGTTTGAAGAAGGGTCACATGAAGAAAGACTGTAAGGCCAAGGCTATTTGTGATATCTGTCAAAAGAAGCACTCAACTGTACTGCACTTAGACGTTAAGCCAGCGAGTTCAAGCGGTGTTAACGTGAATGCGAAGCCATTTCAGCCGATAACGTCACAAGCTTTAAACAGTTCAATTCACAGTTCACAATCAAATAAAAGCTCCATGATCGTGCCAGTATGGATGTCACACTGCAGCAAACCGGATCAGGAAACCTTGGTATATGCACTACTAGATACACAATCTGACACGACGTTTTTGCAGCAGAAGACGGCGGAGGATCTGCGTCTCCCGAAAACCGATGTGAACTTGATTTTATCTACAATGACTTCTGAGAATGAGGTTATCAAGAGTAATAAAATTACAGGTTTAAGGGTAAGACATTTCAGCTCAGACTCTTCAGTTGATTTACCTGCAACATACACGAGAGACATTATGCCAGCAAACCGACGCCACATCCCAACAAGAGAAATGGCTGAAAAATGGTCTTATTTAAGGCCGTTAACAGATAAAATTCCTCCTTTGCAAACCTGTGACATCGCTTTGTTGATAGGCTACAACTGCGTCAAGGCTTTGTTGCCCATCGATGTTATTGCGCCAGTGAATGGAGGTCCCTATGGTCAAGAGACAGCACTAGGTTGGGGCATAGTCGGAATTGTTGACTCTCAAGTTGAGGAAGATGAAATTGGACTCAGTCACAGAATCCTGACTCAGGTAGTCCCGAAAGAATTATTGCTTCCCGAAACTAATGACCAAGTTCATTTTTCAGCAAAGGTGAAGGTGTCCGAAGTTATCACACCTAGGGATGTTACAAAGATGCTGGAGCTTGATTTTAATGATCACTTTGACTCAAAACAGGTGAAGCAGTCACGGGAAGACAAACAGTTCTTGTCAGTTATGCAGCAGGGTATTCACCGCATAGGAAATCACTATGAAATGCCTTTGCCTTTCAGGACAGTTGTACCTAAACTACCAAACAACAGACAGCTAGCGTTGAAAAGATTATTTGGTTTAAGAAAGCGCTTGATTAGAGATGGCAAGTTTAGGTCAGATTACAATGATTTCATGGATGAATTGCTGTCTAGGGGTTTTGCAGAACCAGTGCCCGAGTCACAGATTGGATCCGAATCAGCAAATTACATACCGCACCACGGAGTATACAACCCCAACAAACCAAAGATCAGAGTTGTATTCGATTGCAGTGCAAAATTCGATGGTGTCTGTATTAACGATGTTCTCTTGCAGGGACCAGACTTGACGAATTCTCTGATCGGAGTGTTGTGCCGATTCAGACTGGAACCCATATGCTTCATGTGCGATGTGGAGAAAATGTTTTATATGTTCCATGTCAATCCAGAGCATCGCGATTACTTACGTTTTCTGTGGTTCAAAGGTGGTGATGTTAATGGAGAAATAGTGGAGTACAGAATGACTGTGCATCTCTTCGGAGCTGTAAGCTCCCCAAGTTGTTCAAATTTTGGCCTCAAATATATAGCCTCTGAGTTTTCAGAAAGATACGGCCAAGCGACGACGGATTTTGTTACATCAGACTTCTACGTCGATGACGGATTGAAATCTGTTGCAGACGAGAAATCGGCTGTCGAATTGATTCTCAGTAGCATAAACATGTGCAAAGAAGGAGGTCTAAAGTTATACAAGTTTCTGTCGAATTCCGCTGCAGTAATGAACCAAATTCCGATCGAATATCGAGCCAAAGGTACTGACAAATTAGATTTGCTACAGAAAGATTTGCCAACTGAACGCGCGCTGGGAATTTGTTGGTGCTTGAAGAGTGACACCTTTCAGTATCATGTCATGACACAAGACAAACCAACCACCAGACTAGGTATCTTGTCAACAGTCAGTTCCATATATGATCCATTAGGATTTGCCGCCCCTTTCACACTTCTAGGGAAACAGTTATTGCAAGAACTTTGCAGGGAGCAAAAGGCCTGGGACGACGAGGTTAGTGCAGAACTTCAAGAACGGTGGGTCAAGTGGAAAAATGATGCAAAGAAATTAGAAGCGCTGCGCATTTCCAGATGCGTCAAACCTAAAGACTTTGGATTAGTGGTTAGCACTGAACTGCACCATTTTTCCGATGCTAGCTCAGTAGGCTACGCTGCCTGCTCTTATTTAAGACTGAAAAATGACAAAGGCGATGTTTCTGTGTCCTTTCTTTTAGGTAAAGCCAGAGTCGCGCCCCTGAAGTTTATGACAATCCCACGTCTCGAGCTGACAGCAGCTTTGATTGCGGTGAAACTTAGTAAGTTCCTCAACGCAGAACTGAAACTGAGTGATGTGAAGAATTATTACTGGTCCGATAGCACTGTCACGTTGTCTTACATAGCTAATGACACTCGGAGGTTTCATATTTTTGTAGCAAACAGGGTAGATCAGATCAGAGATTTTACAGATGTTGACCAGTGGTTCTATGTCCCCACTGACAAGAATCCTGCTGATCTTGCATCCCGAGGCATAGTTATTGATGAAACTTTCCAGACTTCTGCATGGCTCAATGGGCCTGCCTTTTTACACGATCCCAAATTTCAGTTACCCTGTTCCAGCGGTCGTGATTACGCATGCGATCTGAAGACTTGCGATCCTGAAGTGAAGAAAGCTCAAACCTTTGCAGCCATCTCAAGCCAACCAAAAGTCATTGATAGAGGTTTTGTCGCCAAATTTTCTAGTTTCAGGAAACTGATACGGGTGGTTGCAATTTGTCTCAAGTTTGGGCGATTCTTAAAGTCAAAACTTGATCAGAAGCAAAGCCGTGCAAAGAAGAGAGAAAGTAATTTGACTTTGCATTCCTCTATTAATGTTGCTAATTTGCAGGAATCCGAGAAGATCATTGTGAAATCTGTTCAAAACGATTTCTTTGCAGATGACATTCACGCATTAAAGGCTGGAAAGAATGTTGCCAAAAGCTCTGTACTTCAAAATCCAGATTGCTTTTTAGATGAAGAAGAGGTTCTTAGAGTTGGAGGTAGACTAAAAAACAGTGATTTGCCTTTTAGTGAAAAGCACCCGATTTTACTGCCCAAAGACAGCTATGTATCAAAGCTTATTATAGGCCATTTTCATGAAGCTGTTGCCCATAAGGGAAAAGGTATGACCATAAATAAAATTAGGTCACACGGTTACTGGATAGTGAACATAAACTCTATGGTAGCACATCAAATTGCCCAATGCGTTATCTGCAGAAAAGTAAGAAGTGGTTTTCAGGGTCAAAAAATGGCCGATTTACCAATGGACAGAGTACTGGAGTCAGCTCCGTTTGAATTTTCTGCAGTTGATTATTTTGGGCCATTCATAGTTGTAGATAGACGTAAAGAACTCAAGCGTTATGGCGTTCTCTTTACTTGCTTACAGTCCAGAGCAGTTCACATCGAAGTTGCAAATTCGTTAACCACCGACTCTTTCATAAACGCACTCAGAAGATTTTTGAGTATTAGGGGACCACTTCGACTTCTCAGGTGTGACCAAGGAACAAATTTCATCGGTGCAAAACGAGAGCTAAGAAACTCAATTTCGTGTATTGATGAGAGTACTGTTAGAGAATTTTTGAAGAAGCATGATTGTGATTTCGAATTTCGATTCAACACTCCAACAGCAAGTCACATGGCAGGGGTGTGGGAACGACTCATACGAAGTACTCGAAGTGTTTTGAATGTGCTGCTCTGTCAGCATAGCAAACAGTTAGACGATGAGTCTCTTCGTACATTCTTATGTGAAGTGATGTCAGTGTTGAATAGTCGCCCCTTGACAGTGCAAAACATCAATGATCCGAATTCTCTCACACCGTTATCCCCAAACAATCTCATTATGATGAAATCAAATGTTGTTTTACCCCCACCAGGAGAATTCCAACACAACGATGTTTATTCTCTAAAGCGTTGGCGGAGAGTGCAATATTTAGTAGAGCAGTTCTGGGGTAGGTGGAGAAAAGAGTATCTCCAAAATCTACAGGTAAGATCCAAATGGAAGAGAGAAAGGCGAAATTTAAAGACAGGTGATATTGTCTTAATTAGAGACGAAAATGTCCCGCGTAATATGTGGAATTTAGCACGGGTGATCAAAACGGTTGTTTCCGATGACAAGCTTATTAGAAGTGTTGAATTGCAAGTGGGCGATCGATGCTTAGATAATAAAGGCAGGCGGTCCCATACAAGTATTCTTGTTAGGCCTGTCCATAAATTAGTTTTACTTGTTGAATCTTAATGTATGTGTGGCTGGGTTCCGGGGTATTCCCCACCAAGGAGACGTTCACAATATTTGTTTGTACACATTTTGTTACAAGTCACGTTTCTGAGTTGTTTGATTTTTATGATTTCATGAAATAGTGTGACTTTTGTGATTTCATAAATATTTTGTGATTTCATGAAATGTTTTTGTGACTTTTGTAAAATTAAAATTGTTTGAAATAATATCTTTTAGTTAATTGTGAGATAATATAAACACTAAAATAAAATCTAAATAGTACCGGAATTAATGTAATACGTGAAGCGCTGTAATTTTACTTTGGGACAAAGGACTATTGGTGAGGGGGAAAGCTCATTTTTGTCAATCCCCCGAAACAAAAAAGAAAAAAAATAAACAGCTATTTCATGGGTCAAAATGCGCCATTTCTGCCAACAGCGGAGGGAGGTGACCACCAGAACACCATTCGACAACTCCCACTGCGGTCCCGCCCTTAACCCCTCTCGGTATTGGGACCGTGGCTTTGGTGGGGAGTTGCCCCTGCTGGAGAGCTCAGCCCAAAAAGTAGCTTACCGGAATCTCGCAAAGTCGAAACATATATAGTGATATAGATGTCGTGAACTGTGGTGTGTAAGTCATTACTGTGCTAGAACTCAAGCGCTGTAATTCATGATAAAGCAAATGCTTTTATTTGTGAAATTAATTTCATTAATTTAGGGAGCCATGTAAAGAATGAATTCAATGTCATTCTTTGTTTTTATTTGACGTATGATTTGATTTGTGACAAATTTTGTGAAACATGCGGTTCGTCGTTGTTTGACAATTTTTTGGGTGCATTGATGAAAGCCCGTGATTTTAAAGGGCTAAGGTTGACTGATTTTCCCCCCTTGCGCTTTCAGCTACTATAAAAGAACTGAATAGCGCTCTTTTCATTAGTTAAAGTCTAGCCGCGGTCGCTGGTTGGCCGAATTCCGGGTTGTTTTTGGATTTAAATTTAAACTCTTACACAGGGCACAATGGGTAAGAAATTACTTTAATAAATTTGTCTTTGTTTGTCTTAGTAATAATATGATATAAAATGAAATTTTTATTCAAAGAATGAATTACAAAGGAGAACTAAAAATATGCGTGGTTGTGTATTATACACACCATTTTCTGTATTTGTAACTCGGTACTTAAACTATCTTATAGGTATCGATTGAAAACACGATTCTAATATTGTTCTTTTTTTATTTTATTATTGTAATTTCACGGAATCAAAGAGGGAAATAAAGATGTAATTTAAGAAATTCTTTTCGTTAAAACCCTCTGTGCGTTTAGTCAATTACCCGTGATATCTGCCGCCACAGTCATGACAGTTCCAGAACACCCTATCACGTCATTATGATGTCATTATGGCGTCATTATGACGTCATTATGACCCCCTTTCAGGATATACTATGTGACAGACTATTTGCACATGTGGCTGTAAGCATAATGTATATTTTAATAACTTGAAAAAGTAGATAACTTTCACCATGTTCTACCGATTGAATGAAAATTTTAGCGTTTGATCCAATTTTATTTCTAGTTTTAACATAAAGTAGTCACAGGCTATTTGCACATGTAGCTGTAAGCATAATGTATATTTTAGTAACTTTTGAAAAAGTAGATAACTTTCACCATGTTCAACCGATTGAATGAAAATTTTACCATTTGATCCAGTTTTATTTCTAGTTTTAACATAAAGTAGTCACAGGCTATTTGCACATGTAGCTGTAAGCATAATGTATATTTTAGTAACTTTTGAAAAAGTAGATAACTTTCACCATGTTCAACCGATTGAATGGAGATTTTACCATTTGATCCAGTTTTATTTCTAGTTTTAACATAAAGTAGTCACAGGCTATTTGGCCATGTAGCTGTTTAGAATAATGTATATTTTAGTAACTTTGGAAAAAGTAGATAACTTTCACCCTGTTCAACCGATTGAATGAAAATTTTACCATTTGATCCAGTTTTATTTCTAGTTTTAACATAAAGTAGTCACAGGCTATTTGCACATGTAGCTGTAAGCATAATGTATATTTTAGTAACTTTTGAAAAAGTAGATAACTTTCACCATGTTCAACCGATTGAATGAAGATTTTACCATTTGATCCAGTTTTATTTCTAGTTTTAACATAAAGTAGTCACAGGCTATTTGGCCATGTAGCTGTTTAGAATAATGTATATTTTAGTAACTTTTGAAAAAGTAAATAACTTTCAGCATGTTCAACCGATTTGACTGAAAATTTTAGCGTTTGATCCAGTTTTATTTCTAGTTTTAACATAAAGTAGTCACAGGTTATTTGCATGTGTGGCTGTAAGCATAATGTATATTTTAGTAACTTTTGAAAAAAAAGTAGATAACTTTCACCTTGTTCAACCGATTTGACTGAAAATTTTACCGTTTGATCCAGTTTTATTTCTAGTCTTGGTGGTTCCAGGCTATATGCTCAGGTGGCTGAAAGCACTTTGTGGGTGAGAAGAGCACGCCATTCAAAGATGTGTACGAATGGCAAGCCCTCATTCAAACATGTGTTCGAATGGCAAGCCCATTCAGAGACGTGTTCGAATTATTTTTTGGAACATATTATGTCATGGTATTGTTCAACCTGTTGTTCAACATGTTCAACATGCTGTTCAACATGTTCAACATATGTAACATGTTCAACATGTTCAACATGTTGTTCAGGATGTTGTTGGGTAAGTGGAACATGTTCAACTTGTTCAACATGTTGTTCAACAAGTTGTTGTATATGAAGCTATGTTTAAAGACTTTCTCACCATTTGAAAAGTTATGTTGAAGGATGTATAAATGCAACATTTGTTCAAAATCTTACAATTGGCCACAAAGTCTTAAAAAGCACTTAAAGGATGCTCACACTTCAGAAGGAGAATTAGAGATAGATATGGAAAACCCTGTAAAAATACCTGTCACTGAAATTTTAATGGAGTCTTCTATGGAAAGTCAAAGCGTCAACACGGCTGAAAAGAATACACATGCTTGTGCAGAATGTGGTGCATTGTACAACAGCGAAGAAGCTTTGTTCAAACATATGGAGCAGTGTGATGAGGGTGTTGATGACAGGAGCTCTGAAAGTGAGTCAGAAAAAGACTCTGAAAGGGAGTCGGAAATAGACTCTGTTTGGTATGATATGGCTCAAGAAGTCTACGATGACTATGATGCCAAATTTCAAGAAAAGGTTTCAGAATATGAAGAACAAGGGCTTGAAGATGCGCGTGAAATAGCAAGTGATGACCTTCGACCCATTTATAAGCATGAACTAAAACAACTGTTTATGAGACTATTCAAATATACCCAACGTCTAGAACAAATCCACCATTATCAAACCATTTTAGAGGACTTTAATTACTTTGTTGATGAAAAACATTACAAGTATTTAAAGGCACTAAAAGCGGCTATAAGAAGAAACGATGCATGCTTTGAAGAGCTACTAGATAAGGAGGAGGAGGAGGAGATTGATGACAGCGGTGATGAAGCAAGTGATATAGATAGTGAACAGAATGAAGCAGGTGAATAAAAATAGACTTATTTGACTAAACTTTATAATATAGACTCTATAAATGTTGTAATATTTTATTAACGTAAGCGTTGTGTATTAATATATGTCTTGCTTTGCAATATGTAAAGTCGCAAGAGGCTAAGGTTCCTGGGGGCAATATTAATTCATCCATAAACCACATATTATAATGAAGTATTGTATTATATATTGTATGAGAAAAATAAAATGTTGAAAAAGCATCATATGTTTTTTTATTGAATATTACAAATATGCACAATTATGATAAAAACAATATTTCAAATACATATTATGCTAATACATGCTAAAACTAGAGATAAAACTGGATCAAACGGTAAAATTTTCATTCAATTGGTTAAACATGGTGAAAGTTACCTACATTTTTAAAGTTACTAAAATATACATTATGCTTACAGCGACATGTGCAAATAGCCTGTCACATAGTATATCCTGGGAGGGGGTCATAATGACGTCATAATGACGTGATAGGGTGTTCTGGAACTGTCATGACAGTTTTGGAACAGACATGAATGTGTGCATTATAGCCTTATATGGCATGTTTTCACAAACATTCTGGTTAAGTCCGGAATAGCTGAGGTGGTAGAGCGTCGGACTCCTGGTCGGAAGGTTGGTGGTTCGAGCCCAGGTATGGGCGGTCTAACCCTACACTATGGTATGTGACTATGTGACCAAATCACATGACTAAGTCACGTGACCAAGTCACGTGACCCAACCCCAGATGACAGATTTCTACCTGTCAATCATCGTGACGTATAACCTTATATCGCATACATTCATCACGCACTCATTCATAACATACATTCATCATACACATTCATAACACACATTCATCACATACTCATAATGTACTCATTCATATTGTATTCATTCATAACATATTCATCACGTACTCATTCATAACACATTCATCACGTACTCTTTCATAATACACACTCATAATGCACTCGATGGTCTAGGGTTAGGGTTATACCGCTTAGGGTTATGACGTCATGATGACGTCATGATGGTTTTGCGCTACTTGTGATGTCATTATGACGTCACTTCCTGGCGCAGAACCACCATTTCTTCCATTCTTTCAGTTCTTCCATAACACATATTGAGACCATGGAGTAGCACAGTTTTTACTGTGTAAAACACAGTAAAATATCTCGCGTTATATTCCCCTTCTCTTGCATTTTATCAATTTTACTACCCTCTTCGACAAAGCCTCAGGAGCGTGCTCAGAGTTACCCAGGCAATCATTGATAAATACTGATATGGTATGGTCTAGATCTTTCATTCCCTGAAAAAACACCTAAGGTTCAATGTTTAACTGATCGAAGTCGGCTCCAGGTAATCCGTGGCTATCGACCGTTTTTTTTTTCAATATAAACCAGCTTTATTAAGGTGATCCATGAATATGGTAATAATCGTTGAAAAACAATGTAAACAATACCAAAAAAATTCTAAATGCCTTCTCAAAAGCACTATAAGGAATAAGTATCAGCAAGCAACTGTGAGAGACGAAAAGGCCTTCCGTTCTGTTCAACGCATACAGGTTTGCAAATACCTTTCGTTCTCGGCGTCCATATTCATTGTTTACATAACTGACCGTTTATCTGGAGGCCATAACTAGAACCAGATCTGCCACTGCGCATGCAATCGGTTCTGATTCCAGATAAGCTTCATATAAACGCGAGGAGACCTGCAATCCAATCAGGGTCAAAACAAATGCAAATTATCGACTATCTCTATGTTTTTCGGTAAATTTTTCACAGTATATATATATTTATGTATTAATATATTCTTTTCTTTCAACTAAATTCTGTATTTTTTCATCTGAACTTCCTCGTAATATGTAAAATACACATCTATTACATGTAGAGTATTACCGTGTTTTTTCTTTCTTAGTCCATACCAACCATTCTCTCCTTAGCAAGTTAGAAAGCTGTTTGACCTTGTGTTTTACTCATAAACTGCGAGATCACAGCATATCGGGGATATTCGGGTGTTTGGTTTGGCTTTGACATCTTTCACACGGTGTGTGTCTCAGGTGGATTGCAAGGCATAACATCAAAACGTCACATACTTTCCCACCCTTTGTCGTATGTTTACAATGGCCTACTAGTGCTCTTGTTATAACCTGGTTCACTGCCAGAAACAAGCAAGTGTTGTGTGAAAGCCAGCGCACATTTATTCAAAATATGACCATACTGGAAATGTGTGTCTCAGGTGCATTTCGGTTTATACCTTCTTCTCAATTGAATTCGGTATTTTTTCATCTGAACGTTAATGGCCAGACCCCCTTTTTATGTGAATTGTACACGTCAATTAAAATATTACGGAATTTCTTTACATTTTAGGTGTCTGTTTTACAATCTAACAGTCTCGCTTTACAATTGGACATGATGTCCTGTTTGCTGTGGAATGATGGCCAAGTAAAACAATGCAAATTTCGAATTAATTACGCCTGACTTATGGGAGAATTTTCTTTTTTTAACTTTGTCCGAATTTTTCTAATGAAATTGTAATTAAATTTTTGTGGAAGATTTCCTTATAATTCAAGAATCGGCTCACATATACATATCTTGATGTAGTACTTTTAAAATCGTTTCATGAAGATGAGGAATAAGATCAGAAGTGATGGGAAAAGCATGTAGAGTAACACAATCTAAACGATACATAAAAACATGCCTTTATAATCGTCTGCTTGCGGCTGATTTTATGTCTCGTTTACAAATTGCATTAACAATGACAAGTGAGAGAGACTACTTTCAGTTCATATCAAATGCAATATTAACATTACTTAACTTTATAAAAACTTTTAGAAATCATATATTCAAGTGCAGATATCCAATACACGCTTGTTTGAAAAGAAAAAGAGAACTAGAACTACCAGCGCACACAAAGCACACAAAGTGTACATGGTTATATCGTACTTTCGGTAGAGACCTATTTCATGCTATTCTTTTTTAAGTAAATGCAAACATGGGTCTCCCTAACCGAAATCGTGGTTCTGCAATACCTATTTCCTATTTTTCCTTTTACAGGAATAAACTATAAATGTGTCCGGTAGAACACGGAATTTCCATATGCTTTAGGCAATAGGGACACCTAGAAGAAAACTGCCTAGATATATTTAACTACTAAAATAATAATTAACGTATTAGGATTTAAACATGAACGCTTAATTAAAACTCAGTATGGTAAATCCAAAGTCCCAGAGTGACCTTGACCTTGAACAACGAAGAAAGGTCACCAAAACCTACACTGCTGTAGAACATTACATATTGAAGCTGCATACCAGGTATGACCGAAATCTGATCGGTAGAACTTGAGACATGGTATTCACAATCATAACGTGACGCACAGAATGACAACGGACGAACCAGTCAAAAACATGTCCCTCCTGACCATAGTTAGATTCAGTGACTGCAAAACACATAACGAAACACTTTTTACGTCACTGGCGCCTTTCTTATTTTTTATGAGTTTAACGTTAAATAAAAATCTAATCCAAGGATTGACTACACCAAGTTTGAAGTCGAATCGATCTCCTGCTATTGAGATATATTTTACACAATGACGCCATCTGCGTTATCGTTCGATCTACTCCTAACACAATTTTGAGAGAATCTTTCGGACTTGAAAAAGCAACAATCCCACCAAGTTTGCACAAAGTTCCGTAGCTGAGAAATTTGGCACACAAGATTTTTTCCGTAATAGTATCATACGCATCCATAATAACGTAATATATGTCAAAAGTTGGCAGAACCATTCGATGGAATAAAAAAATAAACAGATCAAGTCGGATGCAACGTTTCCTTTCTCGAGAAATGTTGCTAACAACATATTGCCCATATCGGAGTGACACACACGTACACACATATAGACGCTGCACGTACAAACACTGAAACATAATTTGTCTTCATGACCTTTGAACTAACAACTTCTTGATAATCAGTCCAACATCTTGTCGACTGAACAATCGACGTAAATGTTCAGGTCACTGGTGAAGGATAATTAAATAGGAGCACATTGTGATTTTTTGCACCGTCTCTGGCCACTATTGTTGAGGATTTAAATAAATATTGTTACTAAGTTTCAACACAGTCGTACCCGAAGTGTAGAAGTAGTAACATTTCGAAATATTATTTACATACACGCTGTAGACAGCAGCAAAACCCAAAAATGTAGTCCTCTGCTCCAAGCTACGCGTAGGCGGAGCACTATACCGCTGGAGGCATAAGCTTAAAGTAATCCAGTGCTGAAGAACGTTCTCGACAAAGTATAAGAGGGTTGTATCCCTGAAAAATTTCTCAATTTTACTTAGTGTCGAACTGTGTGGCGCAATGAGTTAAAATAAAACGCTCACAGTCTTAATCGACGCAGAAGAGATTTTTCAACATATTTCAAAGTTTAACGTGGAAAGAACATCTTCGAGGCACATTCTTGAAAAACATCGCTATAACCTCTGTTCATCTTTTTAGAAAGGATCACTACAAGAACGTGCTTCATCAAAATATCTGTCATAAAAATATCCAAGCTATCCTTGCTTCGAAAGTGGTGTTGCATCAGTTTCGTTGACAAGTGTTTTTCATACGTTTCATTCAGCACTTCCTTCGGCTCCTTGAATATACTGAAAAAAAGTTTGAAGTAAAATACACAAATTAAAACATAAACAATATTAATATTTCAACATTTGTTCGTTACATATCTTTGACACGAAGGCGACGGACAGTTTTGTTATTCGAGTTTTTACAATCAAAGTCGCAGACTCCCATTATTTTCTTGAAGAAAAAAGAAAATAAAGATTAAAAAAGAGGCAACAAGTAAATTAAAAACGTATGACACTCATTAATCGTGCCTCAGTTCAACTACTACGCAAGGCTCACAATTAACAGCGTTACAAGCGATAAAAGGGTTAAACAAAAGCCGTATCTGATTTTCTTGAAACTCAACTATTCACTGCTTTGAATTTCGATCATCTCCCTCTTGAGGCACTCGCTTAAAACAATGTTTGTCTGGACACGTAATAAATAGCAACATTTAACTTGTAATAAATTTACATATACAAATATATGTCAAACATCAGTACAGCTACTTTCATCCATGACAAAGTCAACACAAAGTATATCTTCACAAGTATATCTGAAGGCTCCAGTTTGAACCGTCACATACCATCCTTTAAATGCTGTGGCCCAATCAGCATATTGCCGATAAAATTTTACATATTTACATATCACATTCGCATATTCGCAAGACACCTTTCATGATTTGCATCGTCCTTCTGTGTTTCTTCCAAAAACACTCAACAGTAAGTTATGAGTACCTTCGAGCCAATGAATTCAGTAGCAAATCCGCAGTTTCTGGCCTTCATACCATACGTATAAAATAGATGAAGTAACTCCTAACACTTTTTGGGAGCCTGCCTGAATAATGAAACGAGGAAAGAAGTTAAGCTTCATGTGCAAAAAATTCAAATAACTCCATTAGTATAAACAGTGAACATGGTAAACACATGGGTTAAATGTATTTCTTTAACGACATTTTTCTGCTGGTATTACAAAGGAAAAAAACAAGTAGGTTAGTGAAACTGACTATGTCTCCCACCGTCGTACAATCTCAGTATTTATTTTGTTAGGTTGAAGCAGTTCGCATCATATTCGTGAACTTTTAAAGTTCAGTTGGGAAATTGACGTCGCTCATTTACAATATATGGTCTTGTTATTTTCCATACTACCTATATGTAAAATATTTTGACAATCGAACAGCAAATGTAGCCTTCTTGAGTGTGTTAACAAACTCACTCAAGTGTTCAAGGAATATGCAAATTGTCCAACTGTCCAAAAGTCCAACTGGGTCAATGCCCTTTGGCTGACTTATCTCATTTACAATACTAATCCTTGTAAGCACCGACAACACCTATATCTAAAATATTTCGACAATTGATTAAGAAATGTTGGCTTGATGGTGTTGGCAAACTCACTCAAAGGCTCAAAGACTGTTGATTTTAAACTTCAGCCGGGCCAATGACCTCGGGTCGGCGTGGCTCATTTACAAACTCTTGTTACAACCCATTCTACCTATATGTAAAATATTGCGTTGATCAATCAAAACATTTAGGCTTGAGTGTTTACATAAAAGTGTTGACAGACAGACATACCCGAAAACTATGGTCCACCAAGCCACTATACGCGGCGGTGGGGGGACTAACAAAACAATTATGAGAACTACACTGGCTTTGTCGCAAAACTTTACCAAGGTATCGATACACTTAGATTTATTTACCTGTAAATACAAAAGCAAACAAAAACTAACCTTTTTTATTTGTCTTTAACTGATGCAAAATATGAGAAAAATACACATAAAATGAGATTTGCATTTTTTTCTTATTCATACAAATGAGAATGGATGTGTTATTTTGGCTTGAATAAGAAAATAATACTTATCTCTTACTTGAAGTATGAAGCATATTGACGGTGGGTCACTTTGAGTTGCCAGTCAATATGTTTTCTATATTTATTGCAAAAATATGTTTCTGTTTAGCAATGCTTCTGCTTCGATGAAATTCAAAAGAACTTTAACATTTCACAGAAATTTAACCCGTTGATTTCTGTCTTAATCTATCATTTAGTAGCAGCACGCACGAAATGCATATTGACGTGAATATCGTTTTTGGGTCCGCATTGAGCAAAAGCAACTCTCTTATGTCAGCTAAAGTCCTTCCCCAAGGAGTGCACGGAGCACGCTTTACTTCCCTCTAAAAGAGGGAATAAACTAATAAGACAAGAATGTTCAGGGACATTGTGAGAAGCCGAATGTGTCCAAAGCTTTGCAGAGTCCCTAACAGCAGTATTAAATTAACTGAAACAGAATTATAAAATGACGATTTAAGTAACTTCACAATAAAGTAAATTTGCAAGAAAGAATCATCTGGGGAATATTTATACAAATTTGAAAAGCATCAAATCAACATTATGGCTGAGGGAGCATTTCAAGAAAAATATCACACACGTACAAACATAGATACGCCACTCTTCACTACCATTTATGCCGTAAGACAAACACTTAAAATTATACTTAAGTACTATTTTTAAAGCATTTACGTATTTCTATTACTATATTTTTGTACCCTTGCAGAAATCATTTTCATGGTCTTGTAGACAGAAGACAATAAATAAAGGTATTACATGTCTTTGTATGTCTCCTTCTTTGCCTTCGTTGTATCTATCAATATTTAGCAATTTCTCATGTCAATCTACATCTTTTCGAACCGCTCCTGGTTCTTCTACGTCACCTGCTGCTGCTGATGGCCCAAAATAATTTGAAACAATATCAGCACATAGTTTCAATATTAATTGAAAAAATGATCGAGCAAGACTGTCCATGTACATCATACTTATCAAAAACAAGCGATACCCTCACAAGGATTAAAAGACAAAGTTACAAATTTTAACAAATAAAACTGTTGTGGAACAATGCTACCATATCTCAAAACGTGCGGTCGATAAATGTATCAGTAGTATTAAATATCATCCTGAGAAAAAATTCAAGACGCATATTTTATAACGTCTTTCTACGTTTAAATTCTCTTGGTTTTTATTTTATAAAACATATTTCTCTGACAACAACAATAAATTATTTTTAATCACATGTAGTATGTGGTGTATTTAATGTTTTGTTTACTTCACGTACGCCTGCAGACTCTTGTTCAAAAAAGTGTGCTCATGTCCATTCGTTTTGTCCAAGTTTCTTTATTTCCTCAGACGGTAAAGCGATGCAAGATCCATGAAACCACTCTTTGCATGTATCACATGCCATCATTGGTATATAATTATAAACAAGATTATCCATGGACAATGTCCCACCTCACGAATGCAAATGTCAAGATTTATGGCCTATAAGTATAACCTGTAAATCAAATTTTAAGACAGAAAGGGTGGCGTCAGTCAACATTTTCATAGAACAATAGTGTCTTGCCAATATATCAGCCAAGTTTGGCGACTTGCTAAAAAAGTAATAGTCACGTGTTTCGGCCATTTTTTTGGAATCGCCAAACAAAAAAATAAACGCGAAGTACATATACACCACTACCTTCCCTCAAAATTTTAAACGACTCAGCTTAAGTCGCAGGAGGAGATTTCTTTAAATTTTTTTGGCTAATATTTCAACCAATTTTAGGCAAATCATAACAAAACCAAAATAGCCAGGTGGACCAAAGAGTGCGACCTTTAGCCAAAATTTCAAGAGATAAAGGCTAAATATCTAGATCCAGTTGTGTTTCCAATAATGTATTTGTCAAAACACCAAAAATGTCAAATAGGTACTAATTTGCGCTTCCATTATTTAAAATTTTCAGAAGGTAACATTATATTCCTAGCGTTAGTAACGATTTTAGTAAGAATTAGTTTTTCGCCAATATTTCTGCAATTTTCTTCCAAATTACAGAAAACCGCAATAACCATGTATGTACCAATGACCACTACCTTAAATCAAAATTCCAAGACAGTAAGGCCATATCTGTTGTGTGAGTTAAAATGTTACTGAGTTTGTTTCGTTTTTATTTTTCAAATATGTCCGCCAATTTTAGGTGAATCACCAAAAAAATTAATTAGCAGGTACACAATAAATCCTGCTATCTGTACGTAAAGTTTCAAGACAAAAAGGTTATTTTTCTGGAGTTCATATATACGAATGAAACATTTTATCGTCAATATTTCGAACAATACCAGTTTTTGGCTAATAGCCAAAAATAATAGCCAGATGGATACTTATGTGAACGTTGCCTTTGAAACCATAGGAGGATATAAGTTTAAACTGCAGCTTGACCAATATTTCCGTCAATTGTTGGTGAATTACCAAAACGAGTACTAGTCAGGTAGGTAGTAATATGTGCCATTGTTGTGCCACTAACATTATA
This sequence comes from Protula sp. h YS-2021, assembly GCA_949752745.1. Lineage (NCBI taxonomy): Eukaryota > Metazoa > Annelida > Polychaeta > Sabellida > Serpulidae > Protula > Protula sp. h YS-2021. The sequence goes on from OX457026.1 coordinate 103,051,799, forward strand.
AGGAAATAAGGTTATTTTCCTGGTGATTTTTTTTGGTTTTTCACTAAAATTTTAGGCAAATTACCAAAAAAAAGTAATATGATATTGCCTGCTATCTCTCTTTAAAATTTTGAGAGAGTAAGAATATTTTCCTGGAGTTCGCTAAGATTTACTGAACTTTTTCTGTATATAGTTTTAAGCCAATTATTTTGCCAATCTTGGACCAATCCCAAAATAAGTGCAACGATAAGAAAGTAGCAGTACCCTAACTGATATATATATGATCATCAACTGCCCTCCATTTTACCCTTTTGTATGTGGTAATTTTTGTCCTGAATATTACTCAGCATTCATACTATTATGAAAATATATTACAGCAAAATTGCATTATGAGGAATAATTTGATCATTTATCAACTATAAACAAAAACAGATATATCACAATTGACAGAGGAGAAATAATAAGATGGAAAAATTTACCCTTGACTTACCCATGTATGTAGACACACATATGGAGTTTTCACGGAATTCAACATTTTCAGCGAAAATTTAAATAAATAAAGTCTGAGGTCTCGCAAACGTTTCCTCGTGCAAACAATTTGATGAATACAGGATCAGTCCCTGCTAAGCTCTTAAATCCAACAAATCAAATTATAGATTGTATATTTCCCATACTTTCGCCAAGTCTCACATTTTGCTGTAAGCTATGAGTTAAAAAGGCCGATAGGCACAGAATGAATCCTGGAATATATATGACATTTTATTTTTCATCTCATTATCTTCTAGATAACCGATAATCAAAGAAAGAATCCTTGAATATGCAGTATAATTTATGTTTGTTCCAAGTAAGTTGTCCCATCGTCATGACACAAAAATGTTCTCACATTCAAGGTTAATATTTCAAAATAGAATAGGCATTTTGCCTAATGTTAATCTTGGTGCCGTTTCATCTATCACATATTAACGTTCTAAAGAAAGATAAAGCACTGTTAAGATTGAAATACCTAAAATATGTCCAACAAGAGATGGAGGCCTGATACATTAGAAAGTGAGCAAGTGCATCTCACCGGCTAGCAAGTACATCAATTTGTATTGTCTTTCTGTGTGTCTGCCTGTATCTTTCTGTTTCTCCAGTGCTATTGTATAGAAAATGGTCGTCTACAAAATGGATCGGATTTAAATAATTTCTTAACATTCAAACATGTGAGAGAAAACAAAACTTGGGATCTTCCGTGAAACTGTCCATATGATAGAGGACATTATCATAAAGTTATCATGTTCTTATCATGATTTTGCTAAAGATACCCTATTCTGCATAAACACTTGGTAAACCTGCATTAGCTTTCAAAATGTATCTTGGCAGGATTTGCAATACATGAAAAGTTTGGATATGAAGCAAAAACAACACTGCACCATAAGAATAGGCAGTGGGTGATGTAATGTGTATTCTGGATGACCCGGATAACCCATAAATATCCTGCGGTATCGGATGAAACGGATGATCCATACATCGTGATTAAATAACTAAGAATCTCCACAGGGTCAAATTTAATGATATTAAAAAATCAGGCATAATTGTATTGAGCGCACTCTGACGTGATCATGATATATGGAACCCAGTCTACGTAATTTAAACCTTTCGTGTAAATTCGCTCTTGTTTTCATCTGGAATTTCACCATTTTCTCATTATTGTATACCCATATTTATCCAGCTTTAGCTCCTTTTATACGAATAAAACAGAGGCAGTGCGATTTTGTAATAAGTAATGGATACATCCTTGTATGTTTCGGTTTCGTTCGAAAAAAGAAAGGAGAATGACAGTTGTGTTATTCTTAGCGTCGACTATATCACGTTGGCACAACAAACATGCCATCACAATTGCCAACCTGAAATATGTCGCATCCTGTTACGTTATTATCAATCAATACGTTACGCGTTACTTTCCGGGGATTACTTCATCTTGTTTCACTGAAAGTTATGACTTGAAATGGGCGGTATATCATGATTTAAGCAAAGCAAATAATTGAGGCTACTCATCAATAAGTTGAATTGACACATCTTCAATATTGAACAGACGTTGAACATCAATCACGATATCTGAAACAATGTATTTCAGAGAAATATCACTTGTAAGTAGGGTAAAAGTGGGGCTTCTAAAACAGGAAGTGACGTCATAATGACGTCAGGAGGTGTTTTAGAAGCCCCATGGGGTTTCTAAAACAGTGACGTCATAATGACGTCACTGTGGGGAAAACCCGATCGATAAATTTCAGAGTGCACTCGTACAGATTGTGGGGGAAACCCGATCGATAAATTTCAGAGTGCACTCGTACAGAGTGTGGGGGAAAACCCGATCGATAAATTTTAGAGTGCACTCGTTCAGAGCGTGGGAACGATCAATAAATTTGAGAAGGAATGGGATTTTCAGCAGGATAAAAGTGGGGTCTCCGAAAACAGGAAGTGACGTCATAATGACGTCACGAGGTGTTTTCGGAGCCCCATGGGGCTCCGAAAACAGTGACGTCATTGTTTTCGAATTCGCATGGGTATTTTGAAACAGGTAATCGAAAGAGCGCGCGCCCGTTCAATGACGTCATGATGACGTCATGATGACGTTATAATGACGTCATCATCATGACGTTATAATGACGTCATCATCATGACGTTATAATGACGTCATAGTGACGTCATCATGACGTTATAATGACGTCATCATCATGACGTTATAATGACGTCATCAACATCACGTTATAATGACGTCATCATGACGTTATAATGACGTCATCATCATGACGTTATAATGACATCATAATGACGTCATCATGACGTTATAATGACGTCATCATCATGACGTTATAATGACGTCATCATGACATTATCATGACGTTATCATGACGTCATCATGATGTTATGGCATATTAAGACAGTTCTAAGCAGGATAACCCTAAGTCGCCTGTCAATCATCATGACGTCATTAGTCACGTGACCTGTCAATCATCATTGGTCACATGACCTGTCAATCATGTGTGATGTGATTCCAACCGCATATGAGGAATATTTTCCTGCTGATTAACCTTCTGGCCTGAATGGCTCAGTTGGTAGAGCAGAGGATCCGTAAGCGGACCCATGATCTGAAGGTCGGTGGATCGAACCCACCCTCGGGCATCACTTTCATATCATGGGTCCTCAATCTTAGAACACCCCCCCGGTCCTCAATCTTAGAAGACCCCCCCAGGACCAAGACATGACATGAATCGAACCCCCCCCAGGACCAAGACATGACATGAATCGAACCCCCCCCCCAGGACCAAGACATGACATGTATCGGACCCCCCCCCCCCCCGGACCAAGACATGGCATGTATCGGACATAGTCATATAGCTATATGACTATGTAATTGCTATGTGAACATAATTAGTTTCAAGTATGTATGTCATTATCAGATCGTTCAACAGTCAAGCCGCGATAGCTCACTTGGCAGAGCAAACGGCTAGCAACCTGAGAGTCCCGGGATCGATGCCACATCGGGGCAAACTTTTTTTTTTGGTTTTTTGTTCACTTTTATGACTCTGTGACATTATGTGATAACATGTGACTGTGACATCATGTGACTCTGTGACCTTATGTGACTGTGACTGTTTTTTTTTAACATAATGGCTATATTTCTATGTCTATTTTCACTATTATTATGATAATATTTAATTAGTCATATTTCAATGGTTCTAACCACACAGCATAGGAATAAGTACATGTGTACAGAGTGTGGGGAAACCGATCAATAAATTTTAGAGTGCACTCGTTCAGAGTGTGGAGGAAACCGATCGATAAAATTTCAGAGTGCACTCGTTCAGACCGTGGGAACGATCGATAAACTTGAAAACATCAAAGGCCTAGACCGTGGGAACGATCGATAAATTTGAAAACATCAAAGGCCTAGACCGTGGGAACGATCAATAAATTTCAGAGTGCACTAATTCAGAGTGTGGGAACGATCACTAAATTTGAGAAGGAATGGGATTTTCCCCAACTCTATGTTTTATATTATAGTAGTTGGAAAATGACACTTCTAAAGCACATTTAACAAATGTAGTTTTTTGATAACATATAATATATAAAATAAGTTTGAACATTTTAGCATGCTACTTATTTGAATGTTCTAAAGTCATAGTAGTGGAAAAATGGTGGTTCTAGACCAATTTTAACAAATTTTGTTTTTTTGACAAAATATGATGTATAAAATAAGTTTGAACATTTTACCATGTTGTAGTAGGGTAAAAATAAGGGTTCTAGACCAACTTGAACAAATTTTTGTTTTTTGACAATATATGATGTATAAAATAAGTTTGAACATTTTACCATGGTGTAGTAAGGTAAAAATCAGGGTTCTAAACCAACTTTAACAAATTTAGTTTTTTACACGTTTCAGACGATTCTACCACTTGGTTGGTTGGTTGATTGTTGGAAAATGGGAAGTGAAAATGTGGATAGTTATGTAGGAAAACTGCGCCCATTCAAAAGACGTGTTCGAATGGCAAGCCCATTTTAAAGACGTGTTCGAATGGCAACCCCATTTTAAAGACGTGTTCGAATGGCAAGCCCATTCAAAACACATGTTCGAATAATTTTTGGAAGATATTACGTCGTGGTATTGTTCAACAAATTGTTCAACATGTTCAACATGTTCAACATGTTGTTGTTCAACATGTTGTTCAACATGTTCAACATGTTGTTCAACATGTTCAACAAGTTCAACATGTTCAACATGTTGTTGTTCAACATGTTGTTCAACATGTTGTTGTTCAACATGTTGTTCAACATGTTCAACAAGTTGTTGCTCAACAAGTTGTATATAAAGCTATGTTTAAAGACTTTCTCATCATTTGAATAGTGTAGGTCGAACCGAAAGGATGTATAAATGCAACATTTGTTCGAAATCTTACAATTGGCCACAAAGTCACATATGGTAAAGTTATTTCTAAACATATTAGGACATAGTGTGTCCAACCTCGAGTGTGACAATTCGATAGAGAGCACAAAAGGCACCTACCCTCAGACATAACGCACATTCTGTATCAAGATACTGAAGAGTGAACATGTCTGCAGTGAGTGAACAACAACTTCCATCTATGGCAATGCCTGCAGAAAATTTCATAGCAAAGCCTGAGGCAGTACCTACAGCAAAGTCTAAGGCAATGCCCATGGTAAAGTCCAAGGTGAAGTCACGTCAGCAGCGTCAAAAGCGACCACATTTTAGAAAGATAAAACGAGATGAGTTACCAGCTAAGACGGCGCCGTGTAAAATGCGAAAAAATACGACAGAGCCTAATATGAAGCGAGAACCGGAGCGTAAAGCTGATACCACCATGAAGAAGATGCGTGTGGACGATTCACTGGTTATGATACCCATTAATGGAGAAACATTTATTAAATTGGTGAAATATCAACAGAAAGTGATGGTAAACATTCGTAAATATATTACGAATCATGCATCTGGGAGGTTATATCCTACCAAGAAGGGAATTTTGTTGTCATTGAAAGACTGGCACATGCTGAAGAAGCAAATGACGTCAGTGGATCTCATGCTTCAGAAAATGGATCTGTATAAATGTAGTGACTGTCAGAAGATGGTTGAGTAGAAAGTCATATGTGACTCTATGCAATTGTAATAGTATTACTATGGAATAAGTTAACATAATCTATGTTGATGTAAAGTTAGTTTTTATAACATTTGTAAACTTATCAATTTAAGTTCTTATGCGTGGGTACATGTATTAGCATAATATGTATTTGAAATAGTTTTGTTTTTATCATAATTGTACATATTTGTAATATTTAATAAAAGAAACACATATGATGCTTTTCAACTTTTTATTTTTCTCACACAATACTTGGATATAATACAGAGTAAACAATACTTGGATATAATACATAATAAAACAGTACTTGAATATAATACATAATAATACAATTCTTGAATATAATACATAATAATACAATTCTTGAATATAATACATAATAATACAAAATTAACTATAAAACCTAATATATGATATATGGTTTACGGGTCAATTCAAACCGTGCCAGGAACCTTACGACTTTAATGTTGCAAAGCAAGACATATATTAATACATAACGCTTAAGTTAATAAAATATTACAACATTTATAAAGTCTTTATTATAAAGTTTAGTCAAATAAGTCTATTTTTCTGCATCTGTTTCTCTCTGTTCACTTTCCATGCCGCTTTCTTCGTCACTGCTACCATCCTCCTCCTCCTCCATATCTAGTAGCTCTTCAAAGAATGCATTGTTCTTCCTTATAGCCGCCTTTAATGCCTTTGAATACTTATAATGTTTTTCATCAACAAAGTAATTAAAGTCCTCTAAAATCTTTTGATAATGTTGGCTTTGTTGTAGACGCTGGGTATAGTTGAACAGTCTCATAAACAGTTGTTTTAATCCATGCTTATAAACTGGTCGAAGGTCATAACTTGCTATTTCACGCGCATCTTCAAGTCCTTGTTCTTCATATTCTGAAACCTTTTCTTGAAATATGTTATCATAGTCATCGTAGACGTCTTGAACCATATCATGCCAAACAGAGTCTATTTCTGACTCACTTTCAGAGTCTGCTTCTGACTCACTTTCAGAACTCCTGTCATCAGCATCCTCGCCACACTGCTCCATATGTTTGAGCAAAGCTTCTTCGCTGTTGTATAATGCACCACATTCTGTACAAGCATGTGCATTCTTTTCAGCTAGGTTGACGCTTTGACTTTCCATAGAAGACTCATCGAAAGTTTCCGTGAAAGGTAGTTTTACAGGGTTTTCCATATCCGATTCTTCATCCACTTCTGAAGTGTGAGCAACTTTTAAGTGTCTTTTAAGACTTTGTGGCCAATTGTAAGATTTCGAACAAATGTTGTATTTATACATCCTTTCGGTTCGACCTACACTATTCAAATGATGAGAAAGTCTTTAAACATAGCTTTATATACAACTTGTTGAGCAACAACTTGTTGAACATGTTGAACAACATGTTGAACAACAACATGTTGAACAACATGTTGAACAACAACATGTTGAACATGTTGAACATGTTGAACAACAACATGTTGAACATGTTCAACATGTTGAACATGTTGAACATGTTGAACATGTTGAACTTGTTGAACATGTTGAACAACATGTTGAACATGTTGAACAACATGTTGAACAACAACATGTTGAACATGTTGAACATGTTGAACAATTTGTTGAACAATACCACGACGTAATATCTTCCAAAAATTATTCGAACATGTGTTTTGAATGGGCTTGCCATTCGAACACGTCTTTAAAATGGGGTTGCCATTCGAACACGTCTTTAAAATGGGCTTGCCATTCGAACACGTCTTTTGAATGGGCGCAGTTTTCCTACATAACTATCCACATTTTCACTTCCCATTTTCCAACAATCAACCAACCAACCAAGTGGTAGAATCGTCTGAAACGTGTAAAAAACTAAATTTGTTAAAGTTGGTTTAGAACCCTGATTTTTACCTTACTACACCATGGTAAAATGTTCAAACTTATTTTATACATCATATATTGTCAAAAAACAAAAATTTGTTCAAGTTGGTCTAGAACCCTTATTTTTACCCTACTACAACATGGTAAAATGTTCAAACTTATTTTATACATCATATTTTGTCAAAAAAACAAAATTTGTTAAAATTGGTCTAGAACCACCATTTTTCCACTACTATGACTTTAGAACATTCAAATAAGTAGCATGCTAAAATGTTCAAACTTATTTTATATATTATATGTTATCAAAAAACTACATTTGTTAAATGTGCTTTAGAAGTGTCATTTTCCAACTACTATAATATAAAACATAGAGTTGGGGAAAATCCCATTCCTTCTCAAATTTAGTGATCGTTCCCACACTCTGAATTAGTGCACTCTGAAATTTATTGATCGTTCCCACGGTCTAGGCCTTTGATGTTTTCAAATTTATCGATCGTTCCCACGGTCTAGGCCTTTGATGTTTTCAAATTTATCGATCGTTCCCACGGTCTGAACGAGTGCACTCTGAAATTTTATCGATCGGTTTCCTCCACACTCTGAACGAGTGCACTCTAAAATTTATTGATCGGTTTCCCCACACTCTGTACACATGTACTTATTCCTATGCTGTGTGGTTAGAACCATTGAAATATGACTAATTAAATATTATCATAATAATAGTGAAAATAGACATAGAAATATAGCCATTATGTTAAAAAAAAACAGTCACAGTCACATAAGGTCACAGAGTCACATGATGTCACAGTCACATGTTATCACATAATGTCACAGAGTCATAAAAGTGAACAAAAAACCAAAAAAAAAAAGTTTGCCCCGATGTGGCATCGATCCCGGGACTCTCAGGTTGCTAGCCGTTTGCTCTGCCAAGTGAGCTATCGCGGCTTGACTGTTGAACGATCTGATAATGACATACATACTTGAAACTAATTATGTTCACATAGCAATTACATAGTCATATAGCTATATGACTATGTCCGATACATGCCATGTCTTGGTCCGGGGGGGGGTCCGATACATGTCATGTCTTGGTCCTGGGGGGGGGGTTCGATTCATGTCATGTCTTGGTCCTGGGGGGGGTGTTCGATTCATGTCATGTCTTGATCCTGGGGGGGGGGGGTCTTCTAAGATTGAGGACCGGGGGGGTGTTCTAAGATTGAGGACCCATGATATGAAAGTGATGCCCTAGGGTGGGTTCGATCCACCGACCTTCAGATCATGGGTCCGCTTACGGATCCTCTGCTCTACCTACTGAGCCATTCAGGCCAGAAGGTTAATCAGCAGGAAAATATTCCTCATATGCGGTTGGAATCACATCACACATGATTGACAGGTCATGTGACCAATGATGATTGACAGGTCACGTGACTAATGACGTCATGATGATTGACAGGCGACTTAGGGTTATCCTGCTTAGAACTGTCTTAATATGCCATAACATCATGATGACGTCATGATAACGTCATGATAATGTCATGATGACGTCATTATAACGTCATGATGATGACGTCATTATAACGTCATGATGACGTCATTATGATGTCATTATAACGTCATGATGATGACGTCATCATAACGTCATGATGACGTCATTATAACGTGATGTTGATGACGTCATTATAACATCATGATGATGACGTCATTATAACGTCATGATGACGTCACTATGACGTCATTATAACGTCATGATGATGACGTCATTATAACGTCATGATGATGACGTCATTATAACGTCATGATGATGACGTCATTATAACGTCATCATGACGTCATCATGACGTCATTGAACGGGCGCGCGCTCTTTCGATTACCTGTTTCAAAATACCCATGCGAATTCGAAAACAATGACGTCACTGTTTTCGGAGCCCCATGGGGCTCCGAAAACACCTCGTGACGTCATTATGACGTCACTTCCTGTTTTCGGAGCCCCCACTTTTATCCTGCTGAAAATCCCATTCCTTCTCAAATTTATTGATCGTTCCCACGCTCTGAACGAGTGCACTCTAAAATTTATCGATCGGGTTTTCCCCCACACTCTGTACGAGGGCACTCTGAAATTTAGCGATCGGGTTTTCCCCCACAATCTGTACGAGTGCACTCTGAAATTTATCGATCGGGTTTTCCCCACAGTGACGTCATTATGACGTCACTGTTTTAGAAACCCCATGGGGCTTCTAAAACACCTCCTGACGTCATTATGACGTCACTTCCTGTTTTAGAAGCCCCACTTTTACCCTACTCTTGTACAGCAGAATTTAGAGGTTCACATGCACGGATGTCCCATAACAAACAGGCATCCATCACAATTAAGCTTGTTTACACAAGGATGGTGTGCAGTGTCTTGCTTTCGAAAGTATTTGTGTCTTTTCTTTTAATTCATGCATGTTCTTACATCACTTTTTGTAGTACTAAATTGATTGACAGCTTATCTTTTATGTTTTAAATGTTTTGATAACAAACATGGCCAAGAATATCTCTGAGTGTCACCAGCAAATTAAATGTAAACAAGTTGATATGCATTGCGCAACGAAATAGATTTAATCCACTAACGTTTTAAAGTTTATATTTTACGTTTTGATTCTTGCGGACCCCTTCATGCAATGCATTGTGGGTAACTGAGGGCATAATGAGCGATATTTGGCGTTTATCGCACTGTTTTATACCACTACAAATTTTTCGATATTTAAGCTAAGTAATAAATGGTTTTAAACGGTAAAAAGTTTTTAAAGAACTAACTTCCTGGAATGTGACAAGTAGGTCAAAATGCATGCAATCGGCCCAGAACAACAAAAATACCCTGTTATATTTGGTATAAAGTAATGAGAAACTATGCATTATGCCCCGACGCAAGCACTGGCACTTTTGATCACGTGATGAAAATGTTAATTCTCATTGGTGGGTGTAAGATTGTGACGTGAACTTGTCCTCAAGAATAAATTCCTTCTGTGATCTTTCAGCCAGAATTCCCTCTCATGCTTCTTTTTCCAGGAAACCTTCCCACGTCAATACAACGTCAATATGAGGTTGCGACGTCGACAAGAGTAAATCGAGATCAGCGTCGCAGTGACGTCTCTGACACAAAGCCCAATAGATATTACGTTACTTTTATTTTCAATAAAAAGCCACTTTCACAGTTGTCTTTTGCGCACTTTGAATAGGCTCTGAAAATCGAGGTTTATAGACCTCTGGATCACAACTAAGAAACAGCAGCGATAGCTTCGACAATGGACCAAAATGAGGACATGTAGAGAATAGAAGATATTTTACCGTTTTCTTCCTAGCAGTTTTAGCAAAAGTAATCAGGTTTCTTCTTGTCTCTGTCCTGCGTTATCGGTCGACCTAAGGGTGACGGTACCATCATATGATTACCACTATGGACACTTTACTTTAAAATTGTCCGTATTTCGCTCGCCTGCCCTCTGTTTTTTACTCGATTTCTATTTGCAACCTTGTTGCTGTCGGATAAACGTCTAGACTTTGTTTTGATTAGCATAATTGACTGAAGCTGACAGTGAACCAACGTTGGATACTACATTGCAATGACTATTTGGTTAATATCTTTTTTCGTTGTTTTTTTTATTGGTTTCTGATATCGTAAGTATCTTTACCGAAAATTGAAATAAAAAAAATAGACATTCGTATTTAATTCCACTTATATCCAGATTTTTTCTTTCATCCGGTATGCAGAACACAACACAAACAAAGTCAAACATTTAAATAGGCGCACAGTGTCAAGACAGAACTGCTTGTTTATTCTTTCTTTGACCCAGAAATAAACATCTAGGTTCAAAATGTGTGTGTGTTGCACAAGCAAAACAACAAAAACTAGAACATAAGGATTCCATCAAACAGCATGATCTTGTAGCACGAGTCTGCTGTATATGTCAGCTTAACAATAGTAGGGAGAAAGTGGGGGTTCTAAAACAGGAAGTGACGTCATAATGACGTCATGAGGTGTTTTAGAAGCCCCATGGGGTTTCTAAAACAGTGACGTCATATTGACGTCATATTGACGTGATATTGACGTCATATGGACGTCATATGGTTGTCATATGGACGTCATATGAACGTCACATGAACGTCATAATGACGTGAGGAGTTGTTTTAGAAGCCCCATGGGGTTTCTAAAACAGTGACGTCATTATGACGTGTTATGGACGTGTTATGGACGTGTTATGGAAGTGATATGGAGGTCATATGGAGGTGATATGGAGGTCATATGAACGTCATATGAACGTCATATGAACGTCATATGAACGTCATATGAACGTCATAATGACGTAATATGGAGAGTGGGCGGCCATTCAAACGGGCGGCCATTCAAACAACCATTCAAACAACCATTCAAACGGGCGGCGATTCAAACAACCATTCAAACGGGCAACCATTCAAACGACCAGTCAAACGGGCAGCCAGACAAAATGACACCCGGACAAAATGGTGCCCGGACAAAATGACACCCGAGCACCCGAGCACCCGAGCACCCGAGCACCCGAGCACTCGAGCACTCGAGCACTCGAGCACTTGAGCACCCGAGCACTCGAGCACTTGAGCACCCGAGCACTCGAGCACCCGAGCACTCGAGCACTTGAGCACTCGAGCACTCGAGCACTTGAGCACTCGAGCACCCGAGCACCCGAGCACTCGAGCACTTGAGCACTCGAGCACTCGAGCACTTGAGCACTCGAGCTCTTGAGCACCCGAGCACCCGGACAGCAAAGGGTTCATAGAGACATGGTTAGAGCTGGCCTGCTGTGTATTTTGACCCATCAATGACGTCACACAGAGCGACTCAAGCTTACAACCAACTGATGGATAGGCAATCCGGGGCCAGCCGTACAGTAGGTCGACAGGCCCCCCGGGGCCTGCCATCACCAGCTTGGCAAGCCCCCCGGGGCCTGCCAAACATCAGGTTGGTAGGCCCCCCCCCCGGCTCACCAACCCATGAGCCCCTCCCCCCCCCCCCCGGCCCAGCAATCTTTCAGCATACACTGTATCTATATGGGTGAGCTAGTCGACAGACCCCCCCCCCGGCTCACCGGCCCATGAGCCCCCCCCCCCGGCTCACTGGCCCATGAGCCCTTTTCTCGCTCTCTAACCAAGCCATTGCAGCAGCACTCTTTACCCTTAAGGAAGAGAGGTGTCTCCATGCATTGTGGCCATATACAAGCAACAATCCTTTCTTTAAAGCTTTCTCACTATTCTAACACCTATGACAACCAAACCAACGGACACCCAGACACACGGACACCCAGACACGGACACCCAGACACACGGACACCCAGACAGTCCTTTTTTTTGTTTTTTTTTTAGTTTTCATCCCTCTTCACCCACATCAAACCAAACCACGGAAACAAGTGTTTTTAGGGCTTTTACCGTTCTTCCAGCACACACACGTTCACTAATGGATTGCCGTAGCAGTAATTAAAAATGAGCACTCTTTTTCCTTAAGGAAGAGAGGTGTCTCCATGCATTGCGGCCATTTACAAGCAACAATCCTTTCTTTAAAGCTTTCTTACTCTTTTAACACCTATGGCAACCAAACCAACGGACACCCAGACACACGGACACCCAGACACGGACACCCAGACACACGGACACCCAGACAGTCCTTTTTTTTGTTTTTTTTTTAGTTTTTATCCCTCTTCACCCACATCAAACCAAACCACGGAAACAAGTGTTTTTAGGGCTTTTACCGTTCTTCCAGCACACACACGTTCACTAATGGATTGCCGTAGCAGTAATTAAAAATGAGCACTCTTTTTCCTTAAGGAAGAGAGGTGTCTCCATGCATTGCGGCCATTTACAAGCAACAATCCTTTCTTTAAAGCTTTCTTACTCTTTTAACACCTATGGCAACCAAACCAACGGACACCCAGACACACGGACACCCAGACACGGACACCCAGACACACGGACACCCAGACAGTCCTTTTTTTTTTTGTTTTTTTTTTAGTTTTCATCCCTCTTCACCCACATCAAACCAAACCACGGAAACAAGTGTTTTTAGGGCTTTTACACGCATATCCCATCACTAATGGCTTGTCGTAGCAGCAATTAAAAGTGAGCAGCCATTGCCTCCTTAAGGGTGAGAACTCTCCATGCATTGCGGCTACGAAAACCGAACACGCACACACACACACACACACACACACACACACACACACACACACACACACACACACACACACACACACACACACACACACACACACACACACACACACACACACACACACACACACACACACACACACACACACACACACACACGCACAGACACACATAGACACACATAGACACACATACATACGTTTTTTTTTAATTTTTATCCCTCTCTCTTTCCACACACACCAAATCACGGCAGCAACTGTTTTTTAGGGCTTTTCTCGTTCTCCAAGCACACACACCATCACTAATGGATTGCCGTAGCAGCAATTAAAAATGAGCACTCTTTTTCCTTAAGGAAGAGAGGTGTCTCCATGCATTGTGGCCATATACAAGCAACAATCCTTTCTTTAAAGCTTTCTCACTATTCTAACACCTATGACAACCAAACCAACGGACGCCCAGACACACGGACACCCAGACACGGACACCCAGACACACGGACACCCAGACAGTCGGGTTTTTTTTGTTTTTTTTTATCCCTCTCTCTCTCTACACATATAGAAATAGCCACAACTGATTCAGCGTTATATTTCTCAAGCCTGGGTATTTTTTTTTTAAACCCAGACAGTGGCTTATTTCTCTCTCTCTCTTCACACACATAACACAGCAAACGGTCAGACAGACAGATTTAGCGTTCGATTTCTCATGCCAGGGTATTTTTAACCCAGACAGCAAATTCTTTTTGCTTTCTCAAACGGTCAGACGGACAGATTTAGCGTTTCATTTCTCATGCCAGGGTATTTTTAACCCAGACAGCAATTTGTTTTGCTTTCTCAGACGGGCAGACGGACAGATTTAGCGTTTCATTTCTCATGCTAGGGTATTTTTTAACCCAGGCAGCAATTTGTTTAGCTTTTTCAGACGGTCAGACGGACAGATGGAGCTATAAATCAATGATTTATAGTCCTCTTTTTTTTTTAGCATTTCCCACACTCTCATTCATACTAAGATTGTCTGATGAAGCGTTTCATTTCGTAATAATGGGAGGGCCGCTAAAAAGCAGCCCTGGAGGGATTTCCGTAGTCTGGTCCTGGTCACTGCCTCTTGTCATCAGTTCTCCTGCCGCTGTCACTGCCTCCCGCCATCGGTTCTCCTGTCGCCGCCACTGGCGCCGCCGCTGACGCCACCGCTGGCACCGCTGCCGCCACCAACCTCGCCACAGCCACACTTCCGCTTATGTGCCACAACCGCGACCCTGCTCGAGGTGAATCCTTTGCCCTGGACACTACAAAAATAATATTCGGACTTCAAAGCCTCCGGGCATTGCTGCTCATGCAATCTCATTGAATATTCTGCCGGAAAGCCAAAATGGCAGAATTTACAATAATTAACATTATCCAAAGTGCCCAAGATTTGCATGACCTCCTGGAAATCTGACTCTTTTCTAGAGACATTCTCCAGTTTCACCTGAGCAGGTTCGTTGTTGCGGTCAGTGTTTGAAGGTGACTGTATGAAGCTGACTGTATCCGAAATACTGGCGACAGCGATTGTAAGCTCATCGTCAGGAGCTGGTGGCGGACTGTCCGGTCTTGTAACGGTTGCGCTTGGTGCCGCCAGCACCTTCCGGACAGTCACATCAGCTTCCTTTTGATTCACTTTCAACGGGGTCGTCATCGTTGACGCAGCGACTTTGACAGGAGTTGCTCTGGCAGGAGGAGTCTCTGTCATCGTTGCTGCGATCACTCTGGCTGGAGGAGTCTCTGTCATCGTTGCCGCGGTCACTCTGGTCACTCTGGTCACTTTGGCCACTTCCTGGCAGGGCGACGGGTCCCTGGGCGGCGAACGATGGCGTAGTCGCTTATGGCTCTCCTCCGCCGCCCTGCCAAACAGGTTGAACCGTTCCTCCGGTCTGTTCGCAAGGAAATTTCTCCACTTTCGAAACAGAAAAGTTTGATATTCAATGTAAATCTCCTCCCAGAAGTTGATATCCTTCGGTGATAGGAAGTAGCGGCCCCGAAGCTCGTCCGAAAAAAACTCGTCCTTATACAACATGGTTGAATTTCGATGTGCTCGCTTCCGAAACAGAAAAATTTGATATTCTATAAATATCTCCTCCCAGAAGTTGACATCCCTCGCTGATAGAAAGTAGCGACCTCGAAGCTCATCAGAAAAAAACTCGTCCTTGTACTGCATGATTAAATTTTGATGTGTTCGCTTCAAAGGTTCAAAGCAGACTGACTGCACACAGACTGCAAAGCAAACTGATCGACCCCCCCCCCCGGCTCACCAACCCATGAGCCCCCCCCCCCCCGGCTCACCAACCCATGAGCCCCCCCCCCCCGGCCCAGCACTCTTTCAGCATACACTGTATCTATATGGGTGAGCTAGTCGACAGACCCCCCCCCCCCCCGGCCCAGCTACCTAGTGAGCCCCCCCCCCCTCCCGGCTACTTTTTACGCCGCTGGCTCACGGCTCACCGTCAGTAGTATAAAAAGGTCGGGTCGACACCACTCTAATCATTGTATTGCCAAACCATCATGGAGACGTCTCGAAACGCAACAACGGCTAGCAACATGGAAATTGATAGCCTGTTCAGCAATGAAACAATGGCTTTTACAGATGCAGTTTTAACTGCAGAGGAGACTGCTGCCTTCCTAAGTACACTAAAAGAAGCTGAAAAAGCCTTGGAGGAAGCATTAGGGGCTCCGTCAGCCGTGTCTACAGTACAGCAAACTAGGCCTGAAGAAGTACAGCCAGTACAGCAAGCAATGCCCGATCCCGAGGGATCTGACTACCCGTTCTGGGTTGCCAATGCGCTTGTAAATGGTAGCGCCAAACCACTTAGTACAAAGTTGCAGGCTCATCTAGAGCATCTTGAGGAGGAAGAAGTGGTCATGTCAAGCGATGACGACGGTGACGACGACGATGACGACAATGGCGACAATGACGACAATGACGACAATGACGACAGCGACGACGATGAAAAGCAGCTCAAATCTAAATTCGAATTGAGCAAAAGTATTCCTGTTACTGAAGAAGACGTCACGCTGTTGAAACGGAACTTTCAAGCAGTGATTCCTCTGATAGATTGTAACATTTTATGGTGCTTATGTGAAGAAGGCTTTTTCGACCAACACACATACATATACCTAACGGAAGAAGTGAACACTGTCATTCAGCTTATCTACATGCTAGAAGGAAACATAGAGCATGTTCCCGCGTCAGAGCCACAGTTCTCCGAAGCCATGACCAGACGTTTCGTTCAACTTATTAGAAGTCTTCATGAGGAACTTTTTAAGACATTATGTCTACCGGCGCCAAAGTGTGTTGATGAGGATCGCGATTCCAAATATGCAAAGGTCATGCTACATGGCTTCAAGTACCTTGAAGAACGTATTAAGGTGTACGAGATGATGGCCTACCTCTATGAAAAAGGATATTTCACCATGTCAATGCTCTTCCAATGGATAATTGGAAGTCGCAAACGAGGAGATTTTTTAGTGATCGTCATGAGACAATCTCTAACAGACGGTTTACCAACAGCCTTTCTGGATGGTTTCAACGAGATCACTCCGCGATTTAGCAAACATCTCATGAAAACATACATGTAATGTCCATATAAAAGGAGTGAGGTGTCAAGTGCAGTCATCATTCGACGCGCAGCCATGGAGAAGACAAGCAGCTTTAAAATTAGTGCAAACTTAACAATTACTGTGGAGCATGGACAATTTGGATTATTTCTTCGAATCAAACGTGGAGAGAGATGGCTTGCTTTATCACCATCCTTGTGGAAGATTGTGTGTCTGAACTTACCAAGATTACGTGACATTGGCTTCAAACTGTACTTAACGCAAACGAAATGGCTTGAAGTCATTTCATACTTGGATATGCGCTATGTGAGTTTTGTGCAAACATTCTTGCTTGAAGGGAAAGAATATACGCGTTACATCAACATGAATGATGGTGAATGGGAGACATTGCTTCAGGAGATGGATAACATTAACTCAACCTTATTGCCATGTACGGAATGTCATGGTAAGAAAACTCCTGTTAAGCTGCAAAAGGACAATCGGATGAAAGTGTCGAAGCTATCCAAGAAAAGACTGGCTGAAGTTCAATTGGAGAATATGGATGTGCAAAATCAACTTGGACTTACCTGTGAATATTGTGGTGCTTACGGATATGCTGAGGATTATGATTGTCACTGCCACAAGTACAATTGCAAGTTGTGTGAACCAGACAACTTCTGCAACAAGTGTGGCTTACTAACTGTTTCTGCGGAGTAAGACTGAGAGTCATTTGTTTGCCAACCGTCACAGTGTGCAGACGTGTTATATGGATATGTGAAAGATGGATGTAGAAACGTGTTTCAAGGACAAGTATGTGGACTACATGATAAGTGAACTGGCGCGTTTTGGATCTATTCAACAACAACTGCAACACTTTGACATTTATTGGGAACTTGCACATTCCACGTTAAGCGTACCAAACTTACGTGAGGATTTCATCAAAGAGTGTATGTTTTCAAACATTGACGGAGCTGAGGAGTTTGATGTGGAAGCAGCATATCACTTCGCTCGATTTGATCCAAGACTGTTTGATGAAGTGAGAGAGTGGTTAATCTACATTGCAGTATAATGACAGACATTACATTGAGACAATATATTGTGCAAAAGACATATTGTGAAGAAATGTTATTAGCTGTAAAAAAGTTTGCATGTTTAGTATGTCCTGCTTGTCAAAATGAAGAGTGTTCAGAACATACCTGTCATTCTGCATGTGTCTATACATATTGGAATGAAGCTAAATATTACATTCATTTAGATAAAGTGTTAGATAATGCAAATCAACGCTGTGAAAAATATGGTGTAGATGCTATCACATTTGATGAATTAAGTTGTTGGTTAATGTTCATTGAAGATCAATGGACTCCAATTATTCACACCATTGTATCAATACTTGATTTGTAAGATATGTTGATTGAGCTTTTATAAAATTTAAGATATGTTAATAAAATTTAAGATGTGTTGATAAAATGCAAGATATGTTGATAAAATAAAATGCAAGATATGTTAACAAGTGTTGATCATTTAGTGTTAACATGTCGACGTGGAAAGACTACTTAACCAATATTTACTTTAAACCTGGTCAACCCGGGGCATTTGCTGGTCCTTACAAACTATATCACATATTAAAAAAACATGATCAACCAGTCACTCATTCACAAGTGAAGAAATGGTTACAGGATCAAGATGCCTTCAGTTTACTACAACCTGTAAAATACAGGTTTAAAAGGCAACGTGTCATTACACGTGGAATTGATGACATGTGGGATATTGATTTAGCTGACATGGGAAACATAGCTTCCTATAATGATGACACCCACTTTTTATTAGTTGTCATTGATGTGTTTTCCAAATATTTGTGGGTGCAGCCAATGCCTAATAAATCACATACCAGCGTCATAGAAGCCTTTCAAAAGATTTTTCATGAAACACAACGAAGGCCACGAACTCTAAGGTCAGATAAAGGAACTGAATTTAAAAACAGATGGGTAAAAGCATTTTTGAAGAAGGAGGGAATACATGCCTATACGACAAAGAATGAAACCAAAGCCAACTTTGCTGAGAGAGTCATTCGTACTCTAAAGGGAATGATGTATCGATATTTCCTTCATAATCAAACGTATCGATATATGGACATCCTTCCAGACTTAGTGTATAATTATAACCATAGACCTCATGGCTCCCTCCCTAATAAGTATGCTCCTGCAGATATTCGTAAAGACATAGAATCGAAAGTGTGGAAGTATATGTATGTAGACAAATTGAAATTAAAACCAAAGAAGAAGAAAAAACCCTACAAATTTAAAATTGGTGATCAGGTTCGCATTTCTCACATGAAATATGTATTTCAACGGGATTATCATATAAAGTGGACGCAAGAAGTGTTCATTATCACACATCGTTGTAAGAAGCAAGGAATACACTTGTATCGTGTGAAAGACTTTTTGGATGAAGATATTGACGGACATTTTTATGAAGAAGAACTGCAGAAAGTGACAAAAGATATTGAATCAGTCTACAGAATTGAAAAGGTTTTGAAAACACGAAAAAGACGAGGTGTTAAAGAATTATTTGTGAAGTGGTTAGGTTGGCCAAAGAAGTTTAACAGTTGGGTGAAAGAAACAGATATTCGAAAATGAAGCATCCATTCACGTGTTTGGTCTCTGGACCTACAGGCAGTGGTAAAACTTCTCTAGTTAGAGAAATTCTAGAACAAAAGTTAATTAAACCCTCTCCAAAAACCATTTTATGGCTCTATGCAGCAGATCAGCCTTTGTATAAGGGAATGAAAGGTGTGGAATTTTACCAAGGCATTCCAGATAACATTGAAGAGCGTTTTAACCCGAAAAAACCAAACTTACTCATCATTGATGACTTAATGACCAAATGTCATAGTGATGAACGCATGACACGTCTATTTAGTGTTGGCAGCAGTCATCAAAATCTAAGCATTATTTTTATTGTGCATAATTTGTTTCATCATGGTAGAGAAATGCGTAATATTAGTTTGAATACACATTACATCATTCTGTTTAAAAATCCTAGAGACAGTCAACAAATAAGTACATTAGCGCGACAAATGTATCCTGGAAAATCTCAATTTCTCATAGAAGCCTATCAAGATGCTACCAGCAAACCTCATGGCTATTTATTCATTGATTTGAAGCCGAAGACAAATGATCAACTACGTATTCGTACAGGCATTTTACCAAAAGATACACATTACGTATATGTTGATAAGGTGGTGTATGAACAAGAACCAAGTCACTTAACCATTCGCAGCCAAGATGTCTAAACGTATTCAAGCGAATCAACCTTTCCTTCACTTGCTTGCACGCAGCGGGCCTAAACGACGTAAATCCTTACTACAACAAGCTACTAAGGAGGAATTAACTAGCTTGTTTGAAATTTGTTTGAATATATTGCGAGGACATTTACCCTTAAGCTCAAAAAGGTATAAGTTATTCAAGCGTGAACGTCATACCCTACGTACACTGGCAAATAAGAAGATATCACTTCGAAGAAAAAAGAAGTTGGTTAATCAGAAAGGAGGATTTATTGGAGCTATTGCTAAATTTGCATTACCCTTGTTAGCTCAGTTGCTGTTAAAATGAAACATACTTTGAAAATGGTTCTCATTCCTGAATATGAATATAAAATGTTGTTAGAAAAGAAGGGAAAAGATGTTGAAATCAAAACGAAAGTGAATAAACTTTTACGTGGGAAACGAACTCGTGAAAAAGCAATAGAAATGTCTCAAGTGCTTGGACGTCATTTACGAACAATTCAATCACAACAACAACAACGACAAAAGTCTGTTACAGCATCTAATGCAGAAAAATCAGAAAAGTCTCAACAGTTTCTAAACCATTTTCAACCCATTTATCATGTAAAACTAACACAACTTCTGGCAGAACTTAAGAAATATGGTACGAGATGGACAGATAAAAATGAACTTGTTTTAAAAACAGGTACTGTCATTACAAATTCTAACATTATTGATTTGTTGAAAGAAGCATTGGTTGCTACAAAAAGAAAAGAACGACGAGAACCACCGCGTGGTTGGAAGCAGTTTATTGAGGAAATTGTAGACGCTAATATTCCAAAAACTGTTTTTGGCAAAAAGACAACTCGTGAAGATATTACAAAAGAGCAACAACAACGTCAACAAAGATTGTTTCCAGAAGGATGGGAAACTTTTTAACATGGATTAAAGAGCTATGGTGCTGTTGTTGTAAAGAAAATGGAAATAAAAATACTATTCCTGTAAAAATTAGGTGTGTTAGTGCTTGTTGTCAGGGAGAAGTAGTAGATACCAATTTAGATCATGTAGATAGCAATTTAGACAATAATGTAGACAGCAATGTAGAAAGTGAGGATGAAGAGTGTCAAACATGAAGTAATGTATATACACATCTAGTCTATCTACATCACATAAACGATTTAGCTGTCATGGAGTCAACAAGTTTTTACATTACTTTACCCAGCAATGCTAGTATGAACTATTATCCCAACAACAAGACTTCGAATTATCAAATTCGTATGCCTCGAACCATCTATCTGAACGGAAAATATGAAGTGGCATTAGCTGAAATTCAATATCCACATACATGGACAACCATGAGACATGGAATGGACTATTCTATTCAGTATCGACAACAACCACTGAATGATATTGTTCTTGACACAATCAATATTCCTTATGGTTACTACAGATCCATACAAGAAATATGTCATGCAGTCAATGAAGAAGCAACTAATTCTATGAAAGATGACCTTAAAGAAGGTATTCGGATAAAGTATGATAAAATTAGACGACGCGTTTTTCTATATCTAAAATACGGCTTTGAAGTGTCATTCTCCACTGGATTAGCTGAGATTTTAGGATTTATCCCAGATCAATGGTATACTGAAACGTGTACAGCTGAATATAAAGCTGATGTGAAACAGGGGTTTTATACACTTTATGTGTATTGTAGTATTTGTGAGCCACAAGTTGTTGGTGATTATTATGTTCCTTTGCTACGTTCTGTTGCAATACAAGGACATGATGGAGACATTATCATGAAAACTTATGGAGAACCTCATTATGTTCCTGTAAACACATCCAAATTTGACGTGATAGAAATGAATATTAAGGATGACACAGACCATAATGTTCCATTTCAAACTGGGAAGGTCATCTGTAAACTTCATTTTCGACCAAAAGCATTATGAAAGCATACACACACAATCCATCTATTTATCGCAACCATTTTCTTCGTCAAGTGGGTGGAGAATTACCAGGATTTAAAGGAGCGCGAATACAATATGGAGATGGTATTGGTTCAATACTGGGATCATTGGCTCGAAAAGCTATTCCACTGCTTAAGACAGGGGCTAAAATCGTTGCACCACATCTTAAAAGGGCTGCAAAAGATATCGCGAAAGATGTTACAGGTCGAGTAGCACAACGTATGTTTGGTGGTGGGTTACGAGGACAAAAGAGACCGAAACGAGCAAAACGTGTCAGAAGGCGAAAGGCAGCTAAACGGATAACATCAAAAAAACATAAGAAAGATATTTTTTAATCATGTCTTTAATTCATAATCATTCTTGTGAATGTAGCCTTTCTCCATTAGAATGGTTTCACATACCACCAACGCAAACTGCTGTAGAAAAAAGTTATAATGTAGACTATCAACCAATGACTACCATTAGAGAGGGTGCTCCAATAGAATTCTACATTCCTGCGAGTACAGAAGAATATCTAGATTTAAAGAACAGTAAACTCCATATTGTATGTCGCATTGTCAAGGCCGATGGAACACTGTGTGGTGTAGATGATAACGTGTCATGTATCAATGATTTGTTTAATGGGTTATGGTCTAATATTGAATTATTTCTAAATGATCGTTTGATATCACATAGTAACAATACCCATGGTTATACTAGCATCATATCTCATCTCATTCATGACTCGGAAGAAAGTCTCCATTCTGAGCGCTCTATGCGTCTCATCTTTAAAGATACTGCCGGATCAATGAATACTTATGAGGTGAAAAGACCTAATCATGAAAGATATGTATCAGGTTTTCATGTAAATATTGAAGGTGGTGATATAGCTGAAACAGGAAATAATGGTTTACATAATCGCTATTTGTATACACGTCTAAGCCGTGAGTTTGCGCTTACAGGTGGTTTAAGGGTAGATTTGTTTGAGCAGGATCGTTATCTTCCCAATGGTGTTAGTATGAAATTACGTTTACATAGACAAAAAGATGGATATGTATTAATGGCTGCAAATAATGGTTTTAAAGTAGAAGTGAGAGAAGCGTTTTTAACCATTCGCAAAGTGAGGGTTAGTCCAGGTATTCAGTTGGGACATGCAGATGCATTGATGAAAAGTCCTGCTAAGTTTATTGTTAATAGAAAAGAATGTAAAGTTTTAGCTATTCCAACTGGATTTCAATCTTTTGTGAAAGATAGCATCTTTTTAGGCCAATTACCAAAACGTATTGTTATTGGAATGGTTCATACTGAATCCTTTGCTGGAACAGTATTGAGAAATCCATACAATTTTGAACATTTTAATCTTAACTTTATGCAGCTTTACTCTGATGGTGAACCAGTCCTATCCAAACCTCTCAAGCTTGATATAAATCAAGGCAAATATCTTGACGCTTTTGAAACTCTTTACAAATCTTTTGATAGATTGGATGGCGAGAAAAGTTCCATTATAAAACGGGAAGATTGGCCTAGAGGTTATTCGTTGTTTTCTTTTGACTTAACACCTGATTATGATGGTGCTGATCATTATGCCCTTATCAAACATGGGAATTTGAGACTAGAAATGAATTTTGCTGGTGCCTTGCAAAATACAGTCAATGTTATAGTGTATGCTGAATTTGATAACATTGTTGAAATAAGTGCAAATCGTAGCATTCAATTCGACTACCAGTCATGAACACGAAGCAGATAGAAGCCATCCTATCCCATGATGCCACGACAAAAGACTTGTTTCAAGGTGTGTTTGCCATGGACCAGTTACCTTCTTTACAACCCGGTGCCTATGTCATCAACACAGACGATCATGATGAGCCAGGAGAGCATTGGGTGGCAGTATATTATGACGAAGACCCTGCAGAATATTTTGACTCTTATGGACTTTTACCTATAGACAGTCGTTTGAATAAGTTTTTAAAGTTTAATTTCATTTATAATTCAGTTCCATTACAAACACCGATATCCTCTACATGTGGATTTTATTGTGTGTATTATATAATTCAAAGAGCTCGAGGACATAGTCCTTTTGAAATCATTGATGTATTAAGAAGAAGTGATGGTGATTTTGTTGTAAAGGATTTTGTATATAGACATTATAAACCATTATTTTATTGATGTTGTATTAGTTAAGTTGCATTAGTTAAGTTGTTGGTAATTGTGAATTGTATTATGAATATTGTAAATAAACAAGACAGTTTTATACAACATTCTTTTTTTTTATTGTGTTATACATTATTTACATTTCACAATTATTTCACATTAAGCTTTTATTTTACAAATACATTCAATACATCAATAAACACATGCCATTCATACCAATCTAAATTAATATATGTATCATAGACATTACATCCACGTTTGTAAATGTTATGAAAACTAGCATAACACTGTCCATTACCAAACTTTATTATTTTAACATCTTTGTGTTCAGACAGTTTCAGTTCATATCCATGATCATTCATGTCAATGTTCATCACCATAACACACATGGGATGTGTCAGTTCAATGGACTTGGTGCCTCGCATGAGTTGCACTCCTTCCTCTTTGAATTCAAGCGTCAGGTTCTTTCCAATCCAATGCTTGTAACAGAGCGTGCCATTCCACTGTGTTGAGGGTGATGTAGTCGTAGCATTTTGTAAGCTCGTCATATTGGCGAAATCGTACAAACACGTCTAAATAGTTCTCAGTCACACGCACTTCTAAATCCTCTGAGAGTTTCAGGAGAAAGCCAGGTATCCTCAGCTTCTCTAGATGGTCTTTCAACACAGATTGTTCGTCAGTTGATAGAATGATATACTTTCCAAAATGTTTTAGCACGATGTCATCATATACGTTTCTCAGATATGAGAATCCATGCGTAATGGGTTCATATTCCGATAAAAAGTCTTCCATCTCGTTCAACAGTCAGATGAACTATGAGCTGTCTCCTTGTCTGCAAAGACGTTTTTATGCTCGCAAGATGGTGAAGAGTGGATGTTGTATCACTTCTAGGAATCGTAAGACTGCGCGCCAGTTCTTGATATCAAAGATGATCAAATCTGTATATGGTGTATCTGGCACAACTCCCTTATAATCCTCTGGATAATCCTGTAAAAGATTTCTACAGATTTCTACACGTATGTTAGAATCATATTCAGCCACCGTCACTTCCACTTTATTTTCAAGTCTACGTTTAAACCCATGTTCAAGTGGTATGTTTTTAAACTCTTTCCACACTTCAGGTTTAAACCGATGATAACTTCTCTGAGAATCTAGTATCACTTCATTCCTATCATTTACAGTAAGGTAAGCACCACCGTTCAGCATGAGTGCATTCATGTTTTTACCTTGTTATGAGCCACCTTCTTGTCTGCGAAGCCTTTTATCCACTTCTTTCACCTGCTTCTTCAACATTTTCCATTCAGGTATTGTCAGCAAGATACCCTTTTTCGTTGGACGGTTTTTTCCAGTCCCCTCATCTCTCAGGTACTTGCGAATGTTTACCACTCCTTCATTGCTTTGTTTCATAATCTTGATATACTTTCCATTTCCTAGAGAAAGCATTCCATCCCACGACTGTGGTGTTGGTGCTGTCTCCACTTTCAATTTCTTGATGGTAGTGGTAGGATTTTTCACTTTTAAGTCTTTAACTGCATCTGCAAGAGTATCCATATCAGTTGTAGATCTCTTACGACTTTCACGTTCCATGTTAACGCTTCAATGTTCACACCTCAAATAACTCTTCCGTTGGAGGACCTCCCCCTTTTATACCACAGCCTTGTAATGTCCATGCGCTAAAGTGGAATAGCCATCATTCAGCACATATCGCTTGTCGTCATATGGGGAGAGGGCTACTTTCCTCAACTTCTCTGAGAAAAGCTGGTGACTATGACTTCGGATAATGTGTCCTGTAGCCATCGTTTGAGTTTTCTTGAACAAACTGTCTCTATACTGCACATGTTTAATGCGTCTTTGACACGCGCGAGTGATGCCTTTGGCCGTACGTTTTTCTTTCCCACCACACAATAAACTGTACATTTTCGGTCTGAGTCCAACAAACTCTTCAATGGGGACGCCGGCCGTCTCATCCTTCATTTTCCCAAGCACTTTTTTGTTCACGTTGGAATGTAGGAAATGATCCGGCGGATAGTCACTTGTGTCGAACAGGTCAGCATCCTGCTGCATATCCTTGTAGATATCTTCCGTTTCTATGTCGTAACATAGACTGTCGGTGTCGCTGAACAATAACTTGGCATTGGGATACTTGACCATGATGTAGTTGTAATGAAAGTTGAACATAAGCACTTTGCTGAGGTCGAGAATGGTGAAACCAACTTGAATGGGTTTATCCAGAAGCAAATCCACTTTGCGTAAATGTACCGCGGTCAAATCTTCGTTGAAAATTTTGAATTTGTGGAAAGAAGGTTTGGCTACAAGTTTCTTGAACCGCTTTTCCTTGTGAACAAGTTCAACATTGATTCGCTTTCTCACATTTTCCATGGTTTTGCCAAACACCGAGTTGTTCATCAGTTTGAAGAAGTCTTTCTCAAATGGGTTCTTGGCCAATTTTCTCTTTTCCGTGTTCAAGGCAATGTATTTTGCCAACCATTTGCTCTGTTCAAACATGATGGCGCGATGTACTTTAGTGACTTTCAACCCCAGTGAGACGTACTGTTGCAAATTCCTGTAATGAAGTACATATTTCTTCTTGTCAGACAAGTTAGGAATGAGCTTTTCACTGGATTTCTCTTTCATGTTTAGATCTTTCCGCAGCTTCTGACTGTACTCTGACAATTCTTCAACTTTGACACATTTCCGTTCTGGAGCCACTGGGTAGTGATTATGATGATCATGGATTGAATTTGGATATTCTAAATCCACTTCCAAAATGAATCCAATGTCATCATCTTCATCCACATCCATGAAGTCGAGGGATTCTGGCTCGCTCACCCACATAAATCCTCTTTGTGGCATGCTTTGTGACATAGCCCAACCATACAAGTTGTTTGCGTCGAGGTACATCAGGTAGTTGTTTGGTATCTCAGAATTGTATTCTGCTACGTAGGGATTATTCGCTTTCGCATACTTGTGTGTGATCACAGATATTCCTCCACGTATGCCTTGCTCAACCATTTGGTACATGTCAATGTCATTGATCAATTCCAACTTCACCTTTGTCGCTTTCAACATTGCATCCCACGACAGTCCTGGTGCTGTATAGTAATGAGCAGGATCCAATTCATACGTGTTGAGGCATACTTGACGAAAGTTTTCAAACACGTCAGCTAGTAATAACACATCTGATTTCAGGTACAGGTCGTGGTATTCACCAAATGTTGTACAGTTGAATGTATCCCACACCTTCTGTGCATGCGCATAATCCTCATCGCTAATGTCCTCTTCGCTAAGCTGACTATAAAACTTATCCTTTGATGGTAGCTGTGTTTCAGCAAACTTGGATGGTTCGTCCACGTAATCATAGGGGTACACACCCTTTCTCAGCAGCAAATCTTGTTGATCACTATCGTGAATGTGAGAGGTCATGTTGTAGAAGTTATCTTTCCCTTCTGCTGCAAGGTTGGATACCAACTTCTGTAGAGAGGTACTCATGAACTGAAAGCTGTCTGTAAATTTCAGATTGCTCAGGGTGAATGCAATATATTTCTCAATGGTGTTGGGAATGACTGTAATCGTTTCTCCTTTGAATTTTCCAATTTCCTCCATGATAAGGTGACTGTCATAGCCTCGCAAATTGTGGAAAAATACGGGAATGATAAAAGAATCTTGATCCCCTTGCTGATCTTTTCTAAGTCGGAATTGCAAGTTGCATTCATTGTGTGCTGCTCCACGATATTTGCCATTGATGTGGTCATGATCTCTCACACGATCTGCTCCTAGAGGTTCATGACAAATGTAGCAATCAGTGGCGTTCTTGAAATTCTCTTTGTCTTCACGATTCATCACCATTTCCTTTGGTTGCTCTAAACCACGTACAATACGATCGCGTTCATTCACCATATGGTCTAAAAAGACCTTTACGACATTGTCTCCTCGATACACAACTGGTGCACGTGTGTTGTACTGGCTCACAACCACATAGGCAAAGCTGTTTGGACGATGATGTTGATACTTGTCTCCTTCTTCATGCTTTTGCGTGAAACATTCAAAGTCAGCATAAATCACAAACGGTGCTCGCTGTTGTTTAGCCACATTCTTGAACTTGATGAATGGTTCCTTGGGAAATGATAAACGTTGTGCTCCATTCTTGTCACACACTTCACGATGTTTATCTAAAAGATCTTGTCGTACAAACCCGTGAAGACAGTTGAAACAATAAAAATATGCAGCCTTATGCTTTGATCGATAACACATAAGTCTGCTAAAATTCTTGATGAGGCAGTAATGCCTCGTCTTGTCATTGCTAATCAGAAGTAAGTTGATTTCTCTGACACTGACGTTTCGACTAAGTTGTATTGGAACAACTACATCTTGTTCATATCCAAACACGTTGATGGCTACATCGTTCTCCTTTTCAAACTTTGGAATGTCAGTAATTGGTGTCGGAAATGTCATACCCTCTACCTTTAATTCCTTCTCAAATGGTTTGTAATGATTCACGCGATTTGGGTTGTTGTCATGAGGGTGAAGGTAAGCCAATACTGACCATAAGAAACACTTGTTATCATCATTCTTAATGTTTATCACACCCTTTGTTTTCTTCACTTTCTTCGGCAGTGGAATAAAACTGCTCGCTTCTAGAGGAACCAACGTAGCTGTATGTACTTCAATGTACAGTATGTTATCCAATACCCAGCCAGAGCCTTGTCGCTCATGTTCGTCAAACTTGGTAAATAATTCTTTATAGGCTTCTGGCAGGTCCTGCTCAATATCTGCTGGATTGTATGCTGTATATGTTGGACTACTGATAAATGTATTATCCACTTGTTCTACCATAACACCTTCTGCATTTGCTGTCAGTTTCTTGAAACGTGCATGCACGACAATGTACCATTTCATTCCATGGTTTAAGGTCTCCAACAAATGTGCCTTGATACGGTTCTCTTGCTGTCGCATTTCAAGCAGTAAATCCGATCCATCCTCGGGCTCAAACCGTTTTTCCTGCGCGTTTTCACCAAGACTAACCCTTCTACCTCTCCCTACTTGTCCTGTCTTTTGTTTCTTTGAAACATGTTCTTGAGACACATTTTCCATCTCAGCTGGTTTACATGCATGTGCCTCAAAAGTATCCATAGATGGAAACTCTTCATTGCATTCCGCACACTGAACTGGACCGTATGGCCAAATGTCATCTTCTTCCATCTTTTCTCTCTTTGCTCCTTTTCCTTCATGTTTCACTAAAGTTTTCATCTCAGCTTTGCATGTATGTGCTTCAAAAGTATCCATAGATGGAAATTCTACATTACATTCCGCACACTGAACTGGACCGTATGGCCAAATGTCATCTTCTTCCATCTTTTCTCTCTTTGCTCCTTTCCCTTCATGTTTCACTAAAGTTTTCATCTCAGCTTTGCATGTATGTGCTTCAAAAGTATCCATAGATGGAAATTCTACATTACATTCCGCACACTGAACTGGACCGTATGGCCAAATGTCATCTTCTTCCATCTTTTCTCTCTTTGCTCCTTTTCCTTCATGTTTCACTAAAGTTTTCATCTCAGCTTTGCATGTATGTGCTTCAAAAGTATCCATAGATGGAAATTCTACATTACATTCCGCACACTGAACTGGACCGTATGGCCAAATGTCATCTTCTTCCATCTTTTGTCTCTTTGCTCCTTTCCCATACTCTTCACGTTCCATCTTAGCTAGTTGTTGTTACGTCAACTGCTGAAACTAAAATGCTGAAATGTAATCTCAAACATCCCCCTTTTATACACATTCATACATAGACAGAATTTGCGTTTTCATTTCATAACAGAGGATGGCCCTTAAAAGGGCCGAAAGATGTTAGTAATTTGACGCTTCACCAGCAAGTCGGATTGCCACAGTCGCACTGGTATCTGTAAAACTGTTCCATGGAGAACGGTCGTCGCGAGCACTTGAACGGATGACGGTTATAGTAGCCAAAGTTTTTTAGTGTCGCTCCACACCACCAGCAGTCCGTGCATTCCTCTTGTCCATACAATCTTGCAGTAAACTTGTACCAGAGCAGTCCACCACAAGTTTTGCAGCAGTAATGTCGTGGTGCATTGTGGTGCACCGGGCAGTTGTGTGGTTGACCTGGATATTCTATCCATACCCAACACTTATAACACTCAGTCGTTAGCGTCACTGCCTTGCCGTTTCGCATCACTGTGATTTTACGATTTGTTGACATCTTGCTGCTTGTGTTGGATAATGAAGCTGTAACCCACCTTTATATACTACTAGCGAACATCCTCGCATTATATGCTGATGGGGGGGGGGGGTCCTTACTTAATGCAAGTATTTCGTGCTATCCTGGGGGGGGGGTCCTGAGTTTTGCTCGACTAGGGGGGGGGGGGTCCTGAATTTTGCTCGACTAGGGGGGGGGGGTCCCCGAGTTTTGTTCGACTAGGGGGGGGGGGTCCGATCCAGACTTCAGGTGGTATATAAGCCATGCTCATTTCAGTTTGGGCTCACACTCGCTTCCGTCAACATGGAGTGCTTCTTCGGGTTACAGGATGCTTGCACCATTGCTGAAGTTAGAGAACTTCACCTGCCTGTCACACAGCCACACACACCGCCAGAAAGAGTCTATTTCTTCCAGCTGCTGCCAGACCCGGTTCATGGATCCGTCCTGTGCGTGCCCGTCCTGTACAACCGTCAAGTCACGATTGGAAAGAGGCTCAGAGATATAGAGGCTGGTCACTATGAAGAAGCGTTCTTTAGAACGATGATGCTAGGGGAGTCAATACCTTCGCGGATGGAAGAAGAAGAGTACCCGGCCTGGGGGACATTCTTCCTCCAGCAAGACTTGGATATTTGCCCAGGATGTGGGTGTATGATCTCCCCAGACCGGGTGCTGTCTGAGTGCAACCATCAAATGTGTCTGGTCTGCGCGGCGCAGTGGACTGAACTGCTGGCGCTAAATGACCGCTACTCTGTGAGGTGCTTTACCTGCGGCATGCGAGGGGACCACTTTTTGTTCAACGGGCAACAGCTCACACATTGCAGTAGGCCAGTGCAGGACATTGTGACATTCTTTTAAACCGGGACCGGCAGCAGCAGGAGAAAAACTAACATCTCCTGGCTCTTTTAAGAGCCCACCACTGATACTGAAATAAGCGCTAATCGTGTCATGGTGTTAGTATGTATGTGTATGCATGAGAGTGTGGGAGTGTGAGAGTGTCAATATGACGTCAATATGACGTCACTGTTTTAGAAACCCCATGGGGCTTCTAAAACACCTCATGACGTCATTATGACGTCACTTCCTGTTTTAGAACCCCCACTTTCTCCCTACTAACAATGTAAACATAACACTGGTCGATTAAAATATGGTGTGAAATAAACAGCTGTAATGCTTAATAAAGTCCAGTGTACAGCGCTGTTTCATATTTAACGAAAACTAGAAACGTCGAAATATATAAATTATAAATGCGCAATATTGTAACATTCTTGTAACAAATGGACGACTCATCCCCGGTGTATACGGGCATCTAGTTTTTAACGATCTTTGTCTGTTTTTATTTGTCGGGCGTTGCGGGGGGGGGGGGGGCAAGAGAGGGGAGCTAATCACACAAGTTAAACAAAAGAAGCATGGAATTAGCGTTTAGAAATACATTAAACCTCTTTTGAAAATACACCCAAAAATAATAATAATTTTAAGCAAAAAAGCTATCCCCATCCTTATTGAGGTAGTTTTTTTTTTAAAAAAACTGGATTACGCTTATCACTTGTCTTCAGTCAATATTTTAGAAATCTTAGTTTCAATCCGCACTTCCGACTTTATGCATCTCCTCTTACATCTAGGCAAAAGCAAATGACGCAATTGTTTTTATCACAAAGGCATTCGGTTTCGGATAAAAATAGCATTTGTAATGTTCCAAAACGAGGCTTAAATCTTGAGCACATCTCAATAAAAAGGGAAGAGGCACACTCCTTCAGACAGAGCTCTCAATTCAAATGCTACAGTTCTCTAGAACGCAAAATTTTGCGAATCATGGATAAAGCTGTACTGATCGAGGATCCGCAGAAGGTAAGGCCAAAAAGAAAAGAAAGAATACACTGGAACAATTTGCTAAACAAAGCCAAATGTTTGTTTTAGTAAAATTTTAACAAATATTTACAAAGCGAGATTGAAAAACAATTTTGTGAAAAATATAGTTACTTGACGCTCTAAACTTATGAAACTAATTTCAATTAAAATTAAAATTGTGCCATAGGAAAATTTTATGGAATGCCGTTTTAACATTTAATGCTGATGTTTGATATCAAATTATAATTAAAGATATTAATAAATCAATGTAGATCTCAATAATTTATATCTTGCTATCAATAATTGAATTTTACATGGCAAAAATTTATTATTGAGATAAAAAACCAATTATACAAACTGAAAAAATCTTAAGGGAGACACTTATTTCCATAAAATATAACGAATCGTCAATTAAATTTTGGAGATGAAAACTTGAATTATTGAGATCAATAATAACAACACAATTTTTGATCTCAAGAAGTGTTTCTTTTTTTTGTAAAGTAAAAAAAAAAAAAAAAAAAGATTCTGTAAACAATGACCAGTCATTATTTATTTACAGATGTGTGCTTCTGAATTAAAAAAAATAGACTGATATTTTGATATCAGTATCAGTCTGAAATAATGATATCTGAAATGCATGCTTGATATCTATAAAAGAAAAGGAATTATTGAGCTCAAAATTTCATATTTCATTTTTGCTATTTTAGATCAAAAATTAATTTTGATATCAAAAATCAATTTTTGAGATCAAAATTTATTCTTCATATCAATAATTTCCTAATAAATGTGAAATGGCATTCCATAAAATTTACCATTTTTATTTTGTAGCAATTTCAACCAAATTATCTAACAGCACTTATGAAAGTTTTACTCACTTTTAGATAATTCAAAACATTTTAAAGTTGGACATTTTTTCTTTCAATTTTAAAAAGAATACATCATATATGTCCATTTGTTTATGTTTATAGCAATTCAAAATTTAAACTAAAATTGATTTTAACAGTCGCTTTCCTGACAATTTTTTTTTATTTAAATAAAATAAAATTGTTCAAAAACCTATATAATAGGATAATAAATAACAAAGGAAAGTAAACTCATGAATAAAGGCATATTTCAAGTATAAAAGATTGCAACAAAATGGCTGTAAGACTGAGAATGTTTTAGGAATGTTTACAGTTAGCTATTTATTGAAAAGCTTAATTGTTGTTTTGTTTAAACATCAATGCTCGTAGTCGTACATTGCAGAGCACAACAAGCTCCGGTCGCCTTAATCGGATTTTAATCTGCTCTTTGGTTTCCTTGTCGCTTGCGTTTGTGGTATTATTAGCGCTCGGGACTTGGTATGTTACACGACAAGCGTGCTACTCAAGTGCCGGCCTGAAACAGGTCACTGCTTATGACGTAAGTGTCTGCCATTAGCTTGATGGTTTTCTGGCTAAAAGTTAACTGTTATAAGTAGCCATTAGAGAGATATACCAGCGACATTTATTTATGTATCAATAACCGTTTTTGAATAGAAATATTGTTGTTCTAAAAGTGTATGCAAATGAGGCTTGGGGATAAAATGATAATGTTTAATTCAAAGGTATCTATTGCTTTGAGATTAAGAGACTATGGACACACTTAACAAATAACCAATATTGAATAAAACTAAATGCTTGAATTTTCAGCAAGCTACTTCCATGCTGAAATTAATGAAACTGTGAAATTAATTATCTTTAGGCTGAATATGAAGTCGGCGTGCTGCACAACAAAGGCGTGCGCCGTGAACACGTGCTGGTTGATGAAGTGCGCGAAACGGAAGTTATCATCTTCCGTGCACCAGAAACACAGCACATCAGTCATATTCGCGCCTTAGACTTCGCACAGGTCAGTATTATAAATAATTTTAAATGCTTTGTAAACCGCTTCAATCTGTCCTACATATGTATATAGATATATCTGATACCTTGGCTGGTTTGACGAGGTGTCCCAGTTTTCTCCGTTTAACGCAATATGATCAGGAAATTTGGGCTGTTGAAAGATTCGTTCTCAGGGTAGATAAATGCCCGATGAAAACATCTACCGGTTTAATATCAGCTGCAGAGAAAAGCTCCGACAAATTATTTTGCCACACTTTGCCACACTAAACAGAGATTTCCCCCACTCCTTCCCCTGACATGGGACTTATTATTCAATCCAATGTATTCGTTTTTTAATAAATATGTACTTTCATTCGTATCCATCAGTATGATTTGTAATTTCTGTCAAGTTTTTAGCCATATCAAGACCTCATAATCATCAAGCCCCAACTTTACACCTTTTTTGCAATTCCCTGCAGTACAGACCCTAAATAGGCTGCGTAAGTGCTCTTTATATGCCGATGCCCTTAAATAGTGAGGTAATACGATATATGCATAATACTAGTGCTAATACAACGGCAAATAATGGGTGTTAAGGTACACAAATACCAGGGTCTCAACTCAAGCGTCCGATATATTACGGGTTTCTTATACAATAACGCATGCATTTGCTACCACAACGGTGTCCTGTGTTAGGAATCGTGCGAAGTCCTGTTTATTGAGTTTTCTTGTTATTGTAATGATCGGAAAATGCAAAGGGACTGAAAATCTGCCCGATATAGCGAATTGTAGGTTTTATCGATACTTGCATGGAATTTTAACAGGCTCAAGGTAAGTCATTTCGCCGAATTTGAATTTCAGGTTCAACGATATGAAAAAAAACAAAAAAAACAAGAGAACTGAAGACATGTCCAATTAGAGAAATGCAAAGCACAAAAGCAAAATGAATCGAATATCCAATGTAAAAGTTCATTGGTTTGGTATCTTGCACTGCGGTTTCGCAGGAAAGTAAACGTCTTCCTGTAGCCCAGTCCGTAAAACATTAACATATTTAAGCTTCAATATGAGCCTATAAATAGGAAATTATTTAGTGAAGGGGAGCCCAGTAACGACACCTCACCATTTTGTTCCTGCATTCTGTTATATCTTACTACCATTTTAGTGCATTTATTTGACGCATATAAGGTTGAAGTGATGCCAATGTGTGTCTATAATTTATAGAAATTGGACGTGATCTTCAACAGTGAGACAGGCCAATGCTACTTTGCGCATATGAGTGACTCACACCCAAACTTTCAACAGGATACAGAGGCTCTATAACAAAGAAATGTAAATTGACTTGTTTTTCCTTACATGTCTCTTTCGGCAATATTCTGTTAACTGTAACGTTAATATCACTTTATCTCCTCCTTTGATGCTAATAACTCAGTCAATCAAAACTAAAAGTATTTTTTTCTCTTTCATTATTTTAATTTACATTTTATGTTTAACAAGTTTTATATTCATTACAGCATCATTTCAAAGTACCAATGTTAAAATAATTGGAATTCTAGATGTAAAGATATCTTCGCTTATAATACAAAGATAATTTGTTGTAAAGAAATAACTATATCACTGTTTATAAATTTTAGTTGAGCAGCACAATCGATAAGCTGCAAAGCATTGGATAAGTACAATTCATAGAAATCTTTAATAGGAAATTTTATATGGCTTAGAATTTTAATCTCCTTCAAACTGAACTATCACATTTGCATACAATACTTGTTACTTGTGTCTAGGGTAAGACAGTGGATGGTAAGATAGTGGCTGAGTACACCGTTGGGGAGCGTCATGCAGAAGCTGAACTGATCCCTAATGATCTGGCAACGTTCTGCTCGTCCAAGAACTCGTATTGGCTTCAACCAGGAACTGAATCTAAACCTGGTAAAATTTTTCATTTCAATTACTTTTGCCTGACGATTTAATATCTATGAACAAAGCTACAAGTTCATAAAGATAAAAGGGTAAGCGAAACTTAACGCTGCATTGTTTATTTTGGTAAGACAAAAGAAGCAAAAGAAGCTGTAGCTGGGAATGCTGGAATGATTGCGACTACATGGGCAGATGCAGAACAGTGTGCGGCCTCCGCTGTAGATTCTGATTGACTAATGGCAAAGAGAGTGACTTTTCATCGCCCGAAAGTTCAATGAGTGTTGCTGATTTATGGCTTACATTGCAAGAAGATGACTTTATACTGTGCAACGTGACATAATCTTTATAGTGTTATATGTTTTGAAACAAGTCTTTATCTTATGCAACTTCAGTTAGAAACGCATGTAGGTGTTGGGCATTGGATTCCCACGTGTGTCTGAATTCAATACAAATCATACAACCCCATGGTCTTTCGCTACAATAAAAACAGAAATTAATAACCAGAAAATAAACAGTTTCCCTGATCGTTTTCATTTTAGAGAAATTTCCGTGATCGTTCGAGAAATTTGCTTAGAGATATATGGAAAAACAAGTAAATTAATATATATATATATATATATATATATATATATATATATATATATATATATATATATATATATATATATATATATATATATATATTTGAGTTCTTACTAACTTTTAATTTTCGGAGCTTCTTTCAAAAGGAGTTAACACTTAGAGATTACAGATCGCCTTGCTATCATTAATAACGGTTATCTATATATTTGTTGTGTCTTAAGCGGGGCTCACGCTTGTGTATAAAAACCGAGCTTTTGGGGAAGGAAAAAGAAACAGAAACAAAAAAGGTGGATAATGAGAGAGAAAATTTATGTTCAAAGTGACAGTGTGGATACGATATACGAGTTATGAGTTAATGTACCGGGAGTTTTCGGGAAGAAGCCCCCTACTTATAGAAGCCCTCCTTTTATTTGGTTTTAAAACTGTCTCAATAAAAAATCGTTTAAGATTAAAGGCTCCTCCATTCCACCTCTTTTCTTGAGTATTTACTCTTACTGGTGACATAAGTAATCCTTTTTTTTCTGCACAAGGCAAACCCCCTACTCCAGTCTCCGTCAATCTGCACAACGTAACCCCATACTGGCGCCTCTACTCCAGATTATCACTCGACCAATAGCCGGCTTTATCCCTTGGCGGATCCCACGGTGTCGCGAATACGACTTTTGAAAAATAATTTAACGGAATTATTCTTTTACTCTCAACTGCGAAGCGGTAACTTAGAATTTTTATACGTAGTTGTACGAGAAGGTATTTAGTGATCATTTCTTTGGTATATTTGAATGCGTTTGGATCTTAATAACAATATGTCATCAAATTTTATCAGAGAAATCTTTCTATAACCTTCAAATAATTTTCAACGTACTATTTTTCAAAATTTATCTATTTTTGACAAATCTATGCAATATGTCAATGTTGATATCGTATTGACTCCTTATGTTGCACAAATGAAAAATAAAACCACACTCTGCTTATTGTTTTATTCATATTTTATTTATTGGAGCAATATAAACCACAACCAAAGCAATCAAATTAATATCAACTTAACAAATTAACAATTAAGT
Organism: Protula sp. h YS-2021; assembly: GCA_949752745.1. Taxonomy (NCBI): domain Eukaryota; kingdom Metazoa; phylum Annelida; class Polychaeta; order Sabellida; family Serpulidae; genus Protula; species Protula sp. h YS-2021. The sequence continues at coordinate 103,089,840 of OX457026.1, forward strand.
ACAGAAATAAAAGTTGAATGTATTCCTTTACAATTCACATCAGTTATATAACAAAATTATTCAAGTTGAAGATTTCTTTACATTATGTCTTGTTGACGAGATACATTGATCTAAACAAAACAAAACAGAATCAAATTAAACCAAAAAATTCAAATGAAATAACTGTTTTATGTCGAAAGAAAGAGACGTTGTAAAGACCTTCTATGCACTCAAATATTCAGTTTTATAGGCACGCAAACGATTCTGTTCTAAGAAGAAAAGAAATACTACAGTAAATTGAAAATGAAACTGGCAGCTATCAGCTATCAGCTATTCCAGAAGAATACACAGGCTGCTATTAACGACAATAAGCGTTGGTGTCTGTCTACATGAACCCCAGAAAACTAAATAAATTTAATTCACGTTTTAACATAGGAATTTAGTCAGAGTTAAATAAAAAGATTCAGACACAAAGCCACTTGGACGTGTCTGTATGCAAATTAATTTACAGTGCACGTGTGGAAGGAAAGAACTAAACAAGCTCAAAATCTCTGACACAACACCACGCTTATAAATAGATTTGTCTAGCTACAGGCTTCCCACATTCCCTACCAGCACTCGAACGCTGTGTGTTGTGGTTTTTATAAATAACAGAGACAGAGATGCATCAGAAATCGTACTCAGATTTAAGTAAAATACCTTTTGCCAATCTCTTTAAATAAACATTTTTCTTTGGCGCTTTTTACTTGCTTTTATTCCTGTTTCATTTTACAATTAAATACAAACGTTGATGTGTGATGCAATGAATATTAATTTATATTTCTTATATTCTCTTTATCGTGAGGCGCTCGAGCAGGTTTTTGTCTAATATGACAGAACGGTTATGTCACCGAGTGCCGATTCAGGTAAGACTTTTTTACGCTTTTCGCTCCTATTCCGTCCTCGTATGTTACATCCTCTGTAACAAAAACTTTCCACGTGGATGCTTCCCACTGAAAGAGTTCTCATTGCAGAAGAACTGCCCTCCGCAATGGTGTTAATGCTTGCCCAATCTTAATAATTTCTACCAAGCTCAAAATCAGAAGCTCCACTTCTCGATTCCTTAAACTAGTGATCTCCTGAGTGCACTCCGGGGTGAATGTTTCATGAATGAAAGGGATTTGTTTCCTTGCTAGCGGACATTATTGCGCAGCATTTGTTTTCTTCTAGTCTGCTCCATTGCATCTGTTTGTGGCATACATGGAGTCTATCTACATCTACCTTCTCCCACCTCTCATTTATCGATCAGCTTCATTATGTCTCCTGCAGCTTAATCATTGTGCAGTTCCTTGCATTATTCATCCGGCATTTCTGAAGAATGACTGCGCCTTGAGATATATATATATATATATATATATATATATATATATATATATATATATATATATATATATATATATGTACTCATTAATTATATATATTAATTATATTATATATATATATTTATATAATATATATATATATATATACTTATTACTTTGAACCGTATATTTTGAAACCTACAGCAAGACTTGCGAAAAATGAAGTAAAGGAACGTGGATTAAATTAGGCTGATGTCATTTTACCACAAGAATTGCTTATCAATAAATCACTAGCATACTTTGACAATATAACAATTTACTACTCCTGTTTTCAACTCTTTGTCTAATTCTAAACAGACTCTATCACTGGAAAATGACTCAAAATAATTTTTTGTTCCTGAACAATTAAAGATGAAACAAAAGGCGGCGATAACAAGATTGCAAGACAAAATGTTTTGATAACATCTCTCGTTCAGTTCAATAGTTTCAAGAAAGTAATAACAGATTATAACCACAGCACACTGAACTGCCCTCCTTGGGAGAGGAAAGTATATATTTCCATGCGACTCACATGAGATTTGCTTAATGTCTCTTCTTAAGCGTAAATTACTGTAACACCTTTGAAACTTTCAATAGTCATATTAAGGAGAAAGGTTTAAGCCCTATAAATCAGAGGTACGTAATGTAGAGCCACCCTTTCTCTGTGAATAGCTTGGGGATCAGCTTGCAGTCTGTTATTTTATGAAATATAACAATAAGACTTAAATTTAATGATTATAGTCAGAATGACGTTTCACGCCCTACAGATCAGTTTTATCATATATTCCTTTCTTATATTCAATATGTGTTATGACAGCCGACATAGACCACCAACTAGATAACCAAGCAAAATAAATTATGTTTAATTGTGTTTACACATATAATGAGTAGATTCTTTTTGTCAACGTAGTAGCATTCCTGCTCACAAAGAGATACTACAGATTTGTTATTTGCCGATGTGCATCAAATATCTACAGCGATTGCTCTACGTCCGCATGTTGTATGACATTACGTCAATAAACTACTTATTTTTGCAGATTAATTTTTTCATAGTGTCCAAATCAAATACAAACAAATTAGAAGTGTCGCTGGTTGGAGTAGCCCTACCTTAATTTTTCACAGTATATATTATGAGTTGAATGAAAGGGTCGTGTTAACTTCACATAAAACGATCCGGTTACGACCCTTGGTATGGACACACGGACGATGATCATAATAGCAGGTACACCTTGAACGACGGTCTGTCGACCGTTCAAAATATATAAACACTTCTCTCTGCTTTTATGCACGCGTGTTGAAATGCACATTCTTCGCTTTTCTTTAATCCCGCGGCAGCCCGCAAAATACCTGGCAAAGCAAGTGGGAAGGTGTTCGCATTAATACCAAACCCTCTAAGTAACCTGTTTTTGAAGCTGTATCATGCATGGATCAGACGTCTACATTGGCTGATTCATTGGCCAATACAGATAGTGCTACAGAAGGTCGAACGCGAGGAGTAATCAGAAGATGAAGCCGAGAAACGACATCAAGCACATGCTCAAAAATTACAAAATAGTCAATTACATCTAAGTGAGACTGAGCATAATACTTTGCTTATTATTATCCCTTTAGTTCTGGTAAAATCCATTTTATTTCATTTCATTTCTTGGTTTATTTCTGAAGAGAATTACAAAACAAAGTTTGCACAATTATATCAAGTTGTAATAAAAAGAAAAAGAGACAATTCTAGATTCAGATTCAGAAAGGGACAAAGCATAAGCTGAGCTTGTTTACTGCTTGTCCAATACAAAGTTTATATGTATACGTAAACCACTTTTAAAAGGACAAAAAAACTTTAAAATTTCAAGTTTGCCACTCTTGTTTCAGTTCAGTTTTTTGCTTTATATGCTAAAACATAACACCCAGAAGGAACGTACTCAACCGGAAACACAAACGACATATGCAGTACAACTATCAACAACTATGAGACTCTATAAATCACAATTATATCACTAGGTTATAAGGTCGTGTATGAGGAGATTAAACTAAACTTTAACTGAGATTTAAACGATTTTAAGCAGCTGATATTCTTTAAAGCATCTGGTAACGAGTTCCAGAATTTTACCCCAACTATACTGATACAGTGTTGCTTTAACGTAGTTCTAACATTATAGACCTAAGAATTTTCCGTGTTGTCTTGTTTTCCTTTCATTTTGTACATTTATATTAAAATAACATTGTATATTTTTAGGAAGAAGCTAATATTTTGCTTAAGACATGATAACTAATGTTTTAAATTTGACGATATCGTAAAAGGTTAACAATTTCAAAGAATGAAACAATTGTTGAGAATGCGTTAGTTTAGGTGCCTTTTTAATTAATCTTATAACTCTCTTTTGTAGAATGAAAATACACCTTGTGTTAGGTTTGTAGGTGTTACCCCAGACCTCTATACAAGACATCATAGATGGGAGAAACAATGTACAATAAATCATATATAGAGCATTAATCTCCAAGACAAAACTAGATTTGTACAATATGGAAATACATTTCGACAAATTACTTCTTACTTTTAATACGTGTGCTTTCCATGATAGTTTCTCGTTTATAATAACACCTAGGAATTTAGTTGAGCTAGCACGCTTGACAGTTTCTTCTGCGAACAAGATATTCACATCCAGTCTTCTATTTGAGTGTCCAAATACCATGAAATTTGTTTTCGATACATTAAGAGAAAGCTTATTTAATTTGAACCAAGTGTTTAACTTTATTAATTCTATGTTGATTATTTTTTCAATTTCCGATACATTTTCCCTGTGTAAAAAATATTTGTATCATCCGCGAAGAGAATGAACTTTAGTAACTTTGAAACATTTACAATATCATTAATATATAAGACAAATAATTTTGGACCTAAAATAGAGCCTTGAGGGACACCACAGATTACATTAGATGTAGTAGAAACAAAGTTATCGATCTGAACAAATTGCTGACGATTTGCCAAGTAGCTTTCAATCCATTCATTTGAGATGCCTTTTATACCATAATAGCTGAGTTTTTTGAGAAGAAGACTATGATTTATCGTGTCAAACGCCTTTCTTAGATCTATGAATACCCCTATTGTTGCATGCTTCTTATCTATTGCGCTCGTTAATTCTTCAAGTAACTGTATTAAAGCTAAGGATGTTGAACGGCAATTTCGGAATCCATATTGACTTTCACTTAATAGATTGTTACTTTCTACAAATTTATTTAGACGATTTTCGAACAATTTTTCTAGGATTTTTGAGAACTGAGGCAAAAGTGAGACAGGTCTATAGTTGTTAAGTTTTGATCTGTCACCTGACTTGAACAGTGGAGAAACTTTAGCTAATTTCATTTTATCTGGAAATATACCGGTTGAAAAAGAAAGATTACAGATTGCAGTAAGGGGACTAACAATACTAGGCATCACTCTTTTAACGATATCCATGGAAATATCATGGCAATCCAGCGACACATGTTTTGGAAACCTCTTATCACGCTCTCAACTTCCTTATTTTCTACTGGGTTTAAAAATATGGAGTTAGGATTTCTACTTCCTAAAAAATCAGATATCTTACCATTGTTTACATCTTCAATTTTTTCTGCTAGATTTGGTCCTACATTAACGAAAAACCTGTGAAACACATTGACAATATTCTGTTTACCCGAAATTTTTGTACCGTCACAATTTACCAAATTATCTGGATAACTGCACTTTACATGCTGGCACTTCAACACATTATTTAACACATTCCAGGTACATTTTATATTTCCATAGCAATTTTGTAGCATATGCGTATAATAAGTCTTTTTACAATATCTTAAAATAATGTTTAACTTGTTTCGATACCTTTTAAACTTGACTTCATTTTGAACTGTTCTTCAATTGATAAAATGTTTATGCAATACATCACGCTTGTGGCATGCATTTATAAGACCACACGTCATCCAAGGCTTATTTGTAGCTTTCGATTTAGATACAACACGTTTTTGTGGGCAATTTTTATCATATAGTTTTTTAAATTTTTCTAAAAAAAGTGTCATATACAATATTAATATCCCTAGTGACAGATAACTCCGACCATGTACAATCACTTAATTCCGTTTTTAGTGCCTCTATACTGTTATCATTTACGACTCTTCTGTAAACAATTCTACCTTTCTTTTCACATTTAAACCCTGAATGGTTACATATAGAGAAAATACCTAGATGGTCGCTGATATTACAGATAAGAATACCATTTGAGACATTGTTAATAAGCGTATTTGTGAATATATTATCTATTAACGTAGCAGAGTCACTAGACACGCGTGATGGTTTATTTATCAAGGGAAATAGTCCATAGCTAAAAAGTAAATCCACAAAGTTATTTGTGTCAGTATGCCTTTCAAAACTGAGCAAATTTATATCAAAATCTCCTAACAGAAATATTGATTTACACTTGATATCACTGAGCATTTGTTCCAAATATACGTACTGGTTGTCAACGTTTTGGTCTAACCACTTACTTTCAGTAGAGAGCGGATTGCAGTTGCCACACTGAGTTGCGTTATGTCAAGAGTAGTTGGGGCTGGATCATAATTATCTCTTCGATAGTTCCCAGCTTAACAGATACAGTTGTTGTAGACTTGGGCAAGATAATTTTTAAGACACATAAAATTCCATGCATTCTGAATAAGCAAAAGAAGTTCAAGGTTAATCGTTCCGGGCAAAGACTTTGGAGCAAATCGTAAATTCTTGCACAGACAATTTTTATTTGCGATCTAACATTGATGATATTTGTTTTAGAAAGTCTAAGTTTCCTGGCAAGAATTCGAACTTTGCTTCAGCAGCTTAAGTGTAGTTCAGACTACATGTCAATTTTATTTGGATAAAAGCAGTGGTGCAAAATTTAAGGTTATATTTACACAACAGTAGTACGAATAGACATTTCATGAAATACCAGTTTATCGCTCGCCGGCATAACGATTTACAATGTTCTTGAAACCATTTAGAGTTAAAACAAATACGGCAATAAAAGGTTCTGATAGGTGAGTGCAAGTGCCAGAGCTAGGCCTTTACTGGGCGAAATCCCTTTTTTGTCGTAAGTTCCAGTCTGGAAATTGGGAAGGATGGTAGAATGGGAAACATATAATAATAATAATAAGTTAATTTCTCTCTGAATAGTGACAATTTTTTTAGACTATGTATATAACAATTACAACATTCGTAAGCACATCATTACATCTGAGTATACTGGTAAACATACAGAACAATTTTCAGATAGAAAAGACATATCTAATGAAGCTGTAACAACTTATGAGAGTGATGTGCCTTTAAACCGATACATAAGTTTCAAGTCAGATGACAATACCACTACAGTAAATTATTAATATACATTTCACCTTATGACAAATAAGAAAGTAGAAACTCAATTTTGCTGATTTCTATACTTGTCAAATACAATAACTTTATGAATGAATGAATGAATGAATGAAACATTTTTATTTCCAGTAAAATCACTTAAGATAAGATAAGATAAGATAAAGTTTATTCCTTTTTGAACTAAGCATTTTAAGTGAACATTAAGAGTTATAAATTCGATAAAGGAATAGGCGAAGCGACGAAGTCCTTTCGGACTTATAAAACTGTTTCGCCTATTTACAAAAAACGCATACAAAAAACAAGGCTCAATAAATACAAGCTATCAATAATATAGCCTATGAACCTGAACACAAAAATTTAACAGATGGAAATATCTCTAATATTGTTCCAAATAATGTATTTTTAGTTTAGTCTTAAAAGAGCAGATACTAGTCATTTCTACGATTTTACTTGGAATACCTTCTAGCAATTTTATGCCATATACACTCACACATTTTGATTTCAAATTCGTTCTGACATATTTTCTTTGGAATTTATCCTTGTTTCTTAAACTTAACTATAAGATTTCAGACTGAAAAGATCATTAAAGCTGGGAGGCAGACACCCGTTTTTAGCCTTATACATAAACACGGCTAATTTGAATCGAACCAAATCCTGAAATTTTAACAAATTTAAATTACGAAAGTGAACACTTGTATGGTGATATTTACGCAAATTACAAACAAGTCGTATTGCCCTTTTTTGAAGTTTAACCACCTTTTCTAAAACTGTTTCGGAAGCGAGTCCCCAAAACTCACAGCAATATGTTAGATGAGGTAGAAAAAGCGTACAATAAAGAGTTCGTAAGCACTGACAATTAATTTTACTTTTTGCTTTGTACAGTATAGACAGGCATTTGGACAATTTGCTAGTTATATGATCAACTTGAAACTTCCATGTCAATTTACCACCTATATACACTCCCAAAAATTAGCTTGAATATACTCGCTCTATCTTAGTATCACAGATATATAAATTTACATTATTATTGGAGGATTTATTGGAAAAAACAATAAAATTGGTTTTCTTTACATTTAATGAAAGCTTATTCAGTTTAAACCAATCTTTCAATTTGATTAACTCTTCATTTATTTTAACACACAAAAAATCTACATCAGAATCAGAAGCAACAAAGTCCAAAATATTAGATATATTACAGATATCATTTATATACAATATGAAGAGAAGTGGGCCGAGAATTGAGCCTTGGGGAACACCGCATTTAATTAACAAGTTATCCGACGCAGTATTATTAAATTTTACAAACTGCGTTCTTTTACATAAATAACTTTGAATCCACTTAATAACAGTACCCCTAATACCATAGTGATAAAGTTTATCTAACAGAATTTTGTGGTCGATAGTGTCAAAAGCTTTCTTAAGATCAATAAAAACCCAAATGGTTGACATTTTGTTATCAATAGAGTGAGTTATTGTTTCCATAAATTCAAGTAAGGCTAGGGGAGTTGACCTGTTTGCACGAAATCCAAATTGTTTTTCACTTAAAATCTGACCTTTCTCAATAAATGAATTTAGACGATTGTAAAAAACCTTTTCCAATGTTTTAGAGAACTGTGGTAACAGTGACACGGGACGATAATTATTAAACTGTTCCTTATCACCAGACTTAAATAGGGGAACAACTTTCGCTTTTTTCATAGCATGAGAAACACACCATCATTAAGTGACAGGTTACAAATATAAACGAAAGGGGCAACAATACCAGGAAATAAATTCTTTACAAAATCCATGTCTAAATCATCACAATCTCTAGACTTCTTTGATTTAAATGTACTGACTATTTTAATAATTTCATCTTTAGAGACCTCAGACATAAACATAGAGTTAACATTAGAATTGCCAAGATAATCAAGAAAGTTTGTTGTTGTAGGCGATTCAATAGCATTTGCTAGTTTAGGACCAATATTGACAAAAAACTCATTAAACTCATTACTAATTTGTTTGTTTCCCGTGATTTTCTTACCATCAGAATCGACAAATAACTTTTGAACATTGTTATTAAATGAGTGCTTTTTTACAATACTATTTAATATTCTCCATGTTTCTTTGCAATCGTTACTATTCTTTTTTAATAGATCACTATAATATTCTCTTTCACAAACACGCTTGATAGATGTTAACTTGTTTTTACATGTCTTGTATTTACGCTCATTAACATCGTTGCTATTCATTACAAATTTTTTATACAAATTGTTTTTTCTTCGAATACATTTAAGAAGGCTCTTCGTTAGAGATGGCTTGGCTTTGGTTTTTTTTTATATACATATTTTTTTAAGTGGACAATATTTATCGTAGCAGTTTTTAACCTTTCCTATCATTTCTTCATAAGCTTCATTTACGTCATTAATTTTATATAATTCAGACCAGTCTAATACAGATAATTCATAAACACATTGTTGAACATTTTCCTTTTTGCAAATTCTTACAAACTTATATAACTTACTTTTTTCTTTGATAGAATAGTCTCCCTTAACACATGTAAAGATAGGAAGGTGATCACTAATTTCATCTGTTAAAAGGACACCATTTACCGTTTTAGTTAAAACATTTGTGAAAATATTATCGATTATCGTTGCGCTATTCAATGTAGCACGCGTTGGTTTGTTTATCATAGGCAACAAGCCATAACTCTGTAGAACATCTACGAAATTTTTAGTTGGTGAATGACTGGTATTTTGTTAATTCGATGTTAAAATCACCACAGAGAAAAACCTGCTTATTTCTTTTAACGTAAGACAACACCTGGCTGATATTATCGATAAATTCGTCAACATTACTGCTGGGCGTACGGTATACACATGACACTATCTTACTTTTAGACGATTTTGATACGATGTCAACACTAATACATTCCATCAAATTATCAATTACTGGTTACATCGTTTCTAAAGTTTTAAATTCATAACAGCTATTTATGTAAAGCATAACACCACCACCAGCAGAGCGATTTCTATGTTTGTAGGCCACATTATAGTTATCTAATTGATATGTCTCCATGTTGTCAGTTGACTGTAACCAAGTTTCACTGATAGCTATAACATCAAAGGCAATTTTAAGTTCATTAAGATAATTTTTGACATCATCGAAAGACGCTCTAATACTTCTGCAGTTGAAATGAATTACTGCAAAACCATTGATTTTCGAAGCATTTTGAACAAAGCTATCACTGCTATAATATTGACAATCATTTGATGAATCATTAAAAAAGTTATTAGTAGGATCTATATTACTCTCGAATTCATGTCCCTTATAGTCAGTATAGTCAAAACCACGAAAAAAACTCACACCGAGCTTTTTATAGCAGTTAAAAATGTCACTTGATACATTTGAGAAACTGTTTACATATAAAAAATCGTCATCTAGCAAAGAACTGATAGGGAATAACGATGCACAAACCTGGCAATACCAATAATCTTCACCATTACCAAACGCTGCTAGCTATTTTTTTTGAGAGCTTCGCACATACTCTGTGGGTCCATTTCGTACAAAGTGAGCATTCTATTGCATCAGTTATAACATCTTTGTTACATTAAGTACATGGGTAAAGACATCTCATGATCAGGAATAACTAACCCTTGAACATATTTACACCTACACTTTGCACATAGCGTTTCCAAAGTTTATACAACTTCGGCCGATAGAACCTTTAAAAACAGAACATCGCACAGACAGACAATAAAGTACAGGAATAACTTGCTGGAATAACTATGGGACCAAGCACAAAAGAATGCAGACAAAACTACGTTAGACTGCAAAGCAAGAGAACTTCTTAAAGGTACGAATACGCAAGCAAAAATTTTAATTTTCGCTATTGATTGTAAGACCGTATCTGGTGAGATCAGATTCATCCTGGATTGGAAGAGTTTTTGATTCCTCTGGAGTGCGTCCCTTTGTTTTAACAAAGATCCTACAGTTCCGAGTAAAGGTTGACTGAACGACACCCTTTTTTCGTAGGTTCCTGCATTTTTTTAACAGTGCTGCATTGGATTTGGTCAAGTGTTCGCTCAGATAAACATTTGAACCTTTAAGATTTCTCGCTTGCCTTAGGATACGCTGCTTCGTTTTCCGACTTACTAGTCTGGCAACTATTAAAGGAGATTTTGATTTAAGGGTATGGCACACTGATATCTCCTCAGGTTTCAAATCAATGTTTTTGTTGGAGAGAAAGTTGATCACTTGAGATTCAAGTGTTTCTTGTTCAGTGCTAGGCGCCATATCGTGGCGTTCAACAGAATTGCTCGTAACAGTTCTTGCATAGCTACGGTGAGATGTCACAAGGCCCGATATGATAACATCATCTTGCCTAGTATACTGCTCTAAGTCCTCAAGCCTTTTTTCCAGTTTAATAATTTGTCTATCCTTTGCTGCATTTTCTTTGGTTAGTTTCTTGACTTGGGATTGAAGTTCCTGTATAAGTTTTTGGCCCTCTAGAAGTTTTTTTAGATCATCTTTGACCTCAGTAAGTTGCTGCTGTATGCCTGAAACGTCCTCGGATGCCCTTTTGCTTTGGAGCCATTTTCGGGATGATAGCTCACTTGAACCGGCAGAAGTTGCACCATCGGATGGCCGATAAACAGGGATCCATTTGATGTTACACAAAAACTGATCATCGAGGTGAAGGAAAGTACAGTAGTGTGGGTGAAACAATATATGGCATATTATTGATACTTTGCAAGTAGAAGTAAAACCAAAAGGATATGCTCGTTGATCTTCAGCGTTTTTTCTATGTTGTCCTTTGTTTTGTTTACGCAAGACTACTCGCACTACTGGACGCATACAATATTGTTCACAAAAGAACATTCAGAAATTATCCAATAGTAACGTTTTATACAGGAAAGGGTAGACCACAAAAGTTTTCACTTATTAAAATTGGTCTACCTTTTTCACAATTAAAATGTAAATATCAGAATAACCATTCTAGAGAGCCAAAATTTAACAAAATACGAAAAATAATCGCTGCTTTTATATACATATTCATATTCATCAGGGTTAGTAATAAAAATAAAAAAATAAATAAATAAAAAATAAATAAATAAAAAAAAACCTTGTGTTTTTTAAAAAAAATAAAAACTTTACAAGATCTTTTAAATGTTAATAAACTTTTAGACTCTTTGACACAGTTTGGCAAGCTGTTAAACAGACTGACGCCATAAACACTCAAGCATTTAGACTTTAACAGTTCGGGAATAACATTTTTTGAATTTACCATCACTTCTTAGTACGTTTTTAAGCATTTAGAATGAAAATCTACATTGAATATTATTTGGCAGGCTAACATTATGCGCTCTAAACATGATACTTAGGACTTTTAAATTTATAAGACCGTAAAATTTTATTAAATTAAGTTTTAAGAATAACGGATTACTATGCTCCAGTTTTTTAACCTAACAGACAATTCTTACAACTTTCTTTTGCAATTTGAATATACAATCAGAAATACTTTTGTGAGCCATACCCCAAACCTCTGAACAATATGAAACGCAAACATTACAATACAACGTACGCAAACATTATGTAGATAATATTGAACTTGCCTTATATAAAACAGCCATACATTTTGATAATTTTAGTCTTATAGCAGATATCTGATTTTCCCAGGTAAGTTTATCGTCCATTAAAACTCCTAAAGATTTTGTTGAAAATACCTGTAAAAAAAAATACTACATCCTTGTAAACGAATATCAACCGTTTTAGTTTTATGTACATTTGTAAAGATCATAAAATTCGTTTTGTTGACATTAAGTGATAACTTGTTGACCTTGAACCAAACGTCTAACTTGTTCAATTCACTATTAATTCTATTGGACAGTACATTGAAATCATAGCCGGAAGTAAACAAATTAGTGTCACCGGCAAACAGAACAAAATTTAGAAATTCAGAAACCAAACAAATGTCATTTATATACAATATAAATAGGAGAGGGCCAAGGATAGAGCCTTGTGGCACACCACATGTTATGTTACGGTCGTCAGAACAGAAACCATTAAACTTAACAAATTGCGTTCTTTTGAATAAGTTAAATTTTAAGCCAATTATTTGCTAAACCACGAATACCCAAAACGTTTTTTTAACAGTAAACAATGATCTATAGTTTCAAATGCCTTACGTAGATCTATAAAAACTCCGATATTCGACATTTTGTTATCTAACGCATCTGTGATTTTTTTACTATTAACTCAATTAATGCTAAAGAGGTAGAACGTTTTTGCCTGAAGCCATATTGGTTATCTGATATAAGATTATGCAGTTCAATAAATTTATTTAAACGAGTATAAAATAATTTCTCCAATACTTTGGAAAACTGCGGAAGTAGAGAAACGGGACGATAATTATTAAATAGCTCTTTTTCACCGGATTTAAAAAGGGGTACAACCTTACGCCTTTTCATTTCGTCAGGAAAAACACCTGTAGTAAACGATAAATTACAAATGTATACAAAAGGTTTCACTAGTAATGGAAATATTTCTTTAACACATGTCATGTCTAAGTTCCGGTAATCAGTTGATGTCTTACTTTTACAATTCTTTACTATGTCTAATATTTCTTTTTCATTTACTGCCGATAGAAAGAGCCAATTTATAGTTGAATCTTTCATATAATTAAAAATACTTTTATCAGTTACAGTTTCTATGTTTTTGGCTAAGTTTGGTCCTACATTAACAAAAAAAAAATCATTGAAACCATCAGCTATTGTCTTACCATCAGTTACTTTGGTATTACTACTATTTACAAAGTAATCTGGAAAATCAGTAACCGACCTCTTCTTTTTAATTACTTCATTCAGTATACGCCAAGTATTTTTAACATTTGTATGATTTTTTGCAAGTAACTCATTGTAATACTGTTGCTCACAATAACGTTTAATACTAGTCAATTTATTTCTATAAGTTTTATACTTACTTTCATTTAATACAGTTCTGTTCTTAATAAGTTTATGATACAGATTATTTTTCTTTCTAATACACCTCATTGACATGACATCGTCGTTAACAATAACACCATTTTGGCTGTTACTAAAAACGTTTACAAAAATATTATCGATTATAGTAGCAGAATCTAAAGTGACACGTGTGGGTTTAGTGATTAGAGGATATAAACCAAAACTAAATAACATATCAATAAATGACTTGGTAGGTGTGTGCTGTTCATATTTTAAAATATTTATATTAAAATCACCGCAAAAAAATAAAGTTTTGTTACTTCTAACTTTTCGTAATAATATATTTACGCTATCTGAAAACTCTTCAACTGAACTTATCAGGAGTCCTATACACACAGTTCACCAAAATGTTTTTACTTCCGATAATTTCAGTTTCTACAGTTACACATTCCATTAATTCATTAATAACTACAGACAATTGATTATTCACATGGAAATTCAGAACATTAGGTATATAAATCATTACCCCACCTCCTTTCTTTTCAGTACGATTCCTGTAAGCAACATTATAATTATCTAACATAAAATCTGAGATGTTATCTGTGCTCTGTAACCAGATTTCCGTTATGGCTATAACATGAAAAACTTTATTTAGAGATAACAAAAATGACTTAAATTCTTCAAAGTTACATTTCAGGCTTCTACAGTTTAAATACATGATACAGAAACCATTTACGTTTGACATTTTATAGCTAAAACGGTCACAAGTATAATATTGACAACTAAACTCTAAGTGTGTGTCAGAATATTACGCATGTACCGACTTCTTTTTTACTTTAATATAAGCCAGTTCGCACTTTCGGGTTAGCTCGAGTCAGCTCTGACTTGTATAACATCGCTTATGTCTCTGTCAGAGCTACGGAGCCTTCCATTGTTCCACTAATAAGAGTCAACTTCATGTGTTCTGAGGCACGAATCCTGCATACCAGCTCCTATTATTCAAACATTTACAGTGACCAAAAATTTAAATAAAGGAATTATAGTTTATTTGTAAAATACATACTAAAATAGTTGATAGACACAGAATTACGTATAAATTTATTTTTGTACACCCACAATTTTTGACTTTTTCTTTTTTACGTTGAAATATCAATTTAAAATTTTTATGTTGGATAATTGCAAAAGTTATTGTTGCTTTTTCACGTAATAAAGTATGCTCCTTGTATGCAAACAAATGTCACTTATTTCGGGAGATTTGTGGTTAGTTCCATATTATTTTCTTTTAAAAAAAGCGTAACACAGAAGTTGTATATGAATACCGTTGTACTTTGAGGGCCTTTAGCAAATGCCAATAATTACTTATTGGTCGTTGAATCTGGCACAAAGAAGCCACAGGAGTGCCTCAAAGCGAGCACAGTTGACCTGCTTATCGTTATATAGCGAGGCTTTGATGCGGTGCCTGAAAACTTTGCAGCGTACCGCTTCTTGGAGCGAACATTCGGGTCTTTCCGGTGGAGGAGTTGTTTTGACTGCACATATTTTGTGATGAATAATAAAGAAATGATAAGGGAAAAACATCAAAATTCTAATTTTATTTCAACATCCGCACTTTCAAATTTATAAAGCCGTCATGACCTTTTAAAAACTATTTTGCATATTATTCATTCCCTTTAATAACCAGTATGGAATTTTGTTGATTTTTGCCAGTTTTTTTCTGTCATTTCTTTATATCCTTATCCCAACTGAATTCAGCCGAAACATAAAAACTTTTCGGCAAAAGTCAAAGTGTGATTTGGCTTATTACAAGGGGAGAAACATGAAATGTGAAAACAGTGTTTGCGATTCACTATGGTATTATTATAAGTCATCTTCAGTCTTCAATAGTAGTAAGTCCCACAAGCCTCTGGCCATCCTGGACTGTAGTAATGTGCAAATTCACACCCGCTGCATAGAATCCAAAACATCTAAAATCACGGCTAAAATCAGGTGCAGGGGCTGACTGAAATCGATTTAGTTGGAATGTACATGCTCCTCCAGCCCTGTTGCAAAGCTGCTGCTGCTGGAGGGGATAATGCCCAGGAGTTCAGTTGTGATGAAAAAACTCCAATCGATGATGAAAAAACTCCAATCGATATTCCACAACCTTATCGTGCGCGTGAAGAAATGGTAGCGATATGCTTCTGAATGGAGGGCTTGGATATGCATATACGAGGATGGGTAGTGATAGCTTCGGGGCCATATCGATAGTTGCCGAGCACGAACCGAACAGCTCGACGTTGAACAGCTTGTCTCTTGCCTATATTCAGTTTAGTATGAGGATTCCATGCCGCAGATGCGTACTCCAAATTCGGGCGGACAGTAGCTTTGACTTCTTGGGAGCACATACTAAGATTGCGGCGACAGAGGTTGAGCAGTCTTGTGGCTTTCTTTACTATTTCGTCGAATTAAAAGTCAATTTAGAGTCTAAAATAATGCCTAAATATTTATCACTTGATATTTCTTCAAGAAGTTTGTCGATGACCAGTGTAGCCTTCTGCATTTTGTAAGCATAATTTACCTTGTTTTTTGTTCGACTTATAATTCGTAGACGTTAGCACTTTGTTACCTTAAAACATATTTGCCAAGATTTGGCCCATTTTTGTGGCTTATTTAGGTCATTTTGGAGGATTATGGCATCTTCAGTGGAATCGATCCTTCGGTATAGAGCACTGTCGTCAACAAACAACCATATTTTGGATGAGAGTTCGTTGCCAATATCATTAGTGTACAGCAGAAACAGTAAGGGCCCAAGCACGGACCCCTGAGGTACTTCCTAATGTGACATCACGATCTGCCGAAGAACTACTGTTAACTACAACACAATGGGTGCGCGACTGAAGAAACGACCGGATCCAACCGAGATTTTTATTGTTTGTTCCATATGATCCATATATTAATCTTTGTGAGCAGACGTTCGTGTGGTACGACATCAAAGGCCTTACTTAAGTTCAGGACTATTGAATCTATTTGACCAGAACCTTCATTCATGACCGACGTCCAGTCATACAAGGCTTCTATCAGTTGAGTTTCACATGACATGCCTGAACGAAATCCATGTTGTTTAGAGGTAATGATGTTGGGAGCGTTTAAGTGTTGCGATGTTTTCGATACGATGATGTGTTCCAAAATTTTACACGGTATGGCAGTTAACAAAACAGGTCTGTAGTTTGCGTGTGTGTTACGGGCTCCCTTATTGTAAATAGGGCAAGCAATAGCGTGCTTCCACGAAGATGGTACCACTGATTATGTAAGTCATGATAATCTTCTGCAGCAAACAGACCAATCTGTAATTTAACCAATTACGGTTTGCTGTTCAATTTAAACGTTCTTTGCTTTGTAACCTTTTGTTCAAAATTTACTTGGAACGCGTCAAATTGTGGTTAAATTTAAAAAAGACTCTTATATCAACTTTCAAATCTTACAACGTCGCCTCCGTTTTACGGAGCATACTTAGATGTTTTTTATGTACGGGTGCCAACCAAATTTGCATACACACATAATTAGCCTTTGTCAAGAATTTGTCGAAAAGTTGCCGAACTGACAAGAGACTGACCAATTTGCCTTGTCCATTTGACGATGCCCAATTCAACGAATTCCAATAAAAAATTTGTTAGCAGTTTGTCATCAATTTGTCATTGATTCGTCAGTTTACAGCTTGTCATTAATTCGTCATGCTAATAATTCGTCAATAATTTGTCAGAAGCTCATCATTTCGAACTTGTCAATTTGTCACACAAGTTCGTCAGAACTTCGTCAAATTGATTGACGACCCTAAACTCGTAAACCTGAGGATGCCTAACTCAGCAATGTAAACAATGTCTTTGTCACTGTTGTGGTAAAGCTCACCTGAATATACTTTTCTTGGCAGTCAACCACTTTGCTTGTTCGTCATACAGAATACTCGGTGAAGACTTGGTTATCGGCAGGTAACTCATGTTGTTGGTTCCACTGTTTGGTAGTCATCCCGGGCGATGTACATTATTTAATAATTGAGGATTATTTATCAATATCCATATCAATATCAGTTTTACGGCATTCTTCTCCATTTTGTTTTTCAGTTCTTGTGACTACTTTAGTTCATGTCAAGTAAAATCAACCATATCCTTTTTATCGACAGGGATAATCTTAGTATAAATGCACGCAAAATGATACAGATATGCCATGACCAAAGCGACACCTCGACGAAAATCTAGAAATATTACATATATATATATATATATATATATATATATATATATATATATATATATATATATATATATATATATATATATATATATATATATATATATATAAGTCGGGCTACACAAAATCTTTATCTCATTACTGAAGGGCGTGGGAGCTGCGTTACCTGACTTGTGGGTATCTTAATTTCCACATCGTATGAGAACAGGTTTAGCTATGTGGAATGTACTACTATAAACTGAGCTTATACTCTAGGTCTTTTTTATCCGGATCTGGGAGGTGGTCACTGCAAAGGTTTTAATTTAAGTCTCTTTAATCCAGGTCAGGAGACACAGGTCTTACTGTTTGTATCTTCATCTGATTCTGGAATTGTGTAGCTAAAAACAGCTTTTCCAGTACGTCTTTTTACCCGGATTTTGAAGGTTGTCCCTAGTGATGAGCTATGCCGCAGTATTTTTATCCGAAACGCCAATTCCCTATTTCATTGGTTTTGATAACCGTCACCCCTCTCTCCCCCACCACTTCCATTTAATGTTTTTCATTTAATGATAACACAGCACTAACCTCTATACCTCTGTCACTGTATGGGACCGTACCCAAAGTGTACTTACATCAGCGGTATATACCTTGTCTTTGAAGATTCTCATACGCCGAAAAAAACACAGAAAGGCATCCTTCTTACTGAGGTTCCATTGCGCTACCTTTTTGAAACAATTATCCAAGTACTCAACAAGTATTTTTTAAACATAGATTCTCCTGAGAACGATTCGGACTAAAGTGGAAGGTAAGATAAATTATTTTTTTGGTTGGGGGAGGGGAGGAACATTTTGAAAAGTGGCTAAAAAAAAATACTAAAATACATATTTTCAAGAGAGGACTACCTTGAGAACATTCATAAAAAAAAACGAAAGCAATCGAACGAAAATAAAAGCAGTGTTTTGAAAACTAGTGCTAAAAATTTAAATGCGGATATTTGATAATTTTGATGAAGTCACGAATAATATAATGATACTGTGAGTAAGAAGATTTTCTTTTACTCCTTTCCATAGCTGATTTTTGATGTATTATATTATATCAATAAAATTCTTAAATTCTTTTATTAGCCCAGCTTACGTTGCACGTAAGCTGGGGTATTCCTATCGGTCTGCGGATGGCGTTAGTTAGTTAGTTAGTTAGTTAGTTAGTTATTTAGTTAGTTAGTTAGTTAGTTCGCTGTAAACTTTGTTTCAAAATGCATCTCCTCCTACAATTTTGATCCAATGTCATTTATTTTTAATGTGAGGCATCCCTAAGGGGTCGTGCATACGGCTTGTGCTTTTCTAGTTGATCAGGTGATTTTTGAATTTTTGGCGAATTTTTAAAGAAGCAAATTAAAAATGTATCTCCTCCTACATTTTTGACCCGATGTCATTTATTTTTGGTATGAGGCACCCCTAAAGGGTCGTGCATACGGCTTATGCTTTTTTAGTTTGTATTTTTGGGGAATCTTTTAAGCAAAAATTTCGAAAATAATTCAAAATGCATCTACCCCTACAATTTTGATTCGATGTCATTTATTTTTGGTGTGAGTGCATATGGCTTGTGCTTTTTAGTCGATCGAGCAATTTTTGTATTTTTAGGGAGTTTTTGAAGAAAAAAACTTCAAAATGCATTTCCCCACACAGTTTGAACCTTTTTTTTTTATCTTTTTTTTTTTTTTTTTTTTTGGGGGGGGGGGGGGTTGAGGCATCCCTAAGGGGTTGAGAATACGACTTGCGCTTTTTAGTCGATCCGACAATTTCTGTATTTTTTGGGAATTTTTGAAGAAAAACTTCAAAATGCATTTCCTCCTACAGTTTTTATCCGATTTCATTTATTTTTGCTATGAGGCATCCTTAGGTAGGTCTCGCATACGGCTTGTGCTATTTGACTCGACTTGGGAATTTTTGATTTCGGGGGGAATTTTTGATGAAAATATCTCAAAATGCATTTTCTTCTGCAGTTTTAATCAAACATCATTTATTTTGGGGCTGAGGCATGCTTAGGGTGTCGTGAATATGGGCTGTCTTTTTCAGTCGATGAGAGAATTTTTGAAGAAAAAAATTCAAAATGCATTTCCTCCTACAGTTTTTATCAGATTTCATTTATTTTCGATATGAGCCGTCTGTAGGGGGTCATGCATACGGCTTGTGCTTGTTGAGTGAATTGGAAAACTTTTGAATTTTTTTTCGGAATTTTTGAAGAAAAAAAATTAAATGAATCTCCTCCTACAGCGCATAAACGCAAGTTAAATGAACTTGCGCAGTAGGCAGATTTAACAACCGCACATCGACGCAAGTTAAATAAACATTCGCAGTAGTCCGAATTAAGTACTGCGCATCGATGCCAGTTAAATAAACATGCGCATTGGTCCGAAATGTGAACCGCGCATCTACGGAAGATAAATAAAGATGCGAACTGGTCCAAAATAAGCACCGCGCATCAACGCAAGTTAAATAAACATGCGCACAAAAAAGAACTACGCATCGACGTAAGTTGAATAGACATGCGCAGTGGTATGAAATGCGAACCGCGCATCAACGAAGCCTAAAGAAACATGCGCACTGGTCCGAAATGCGAACCGCACATCGAGGCAAATTAAATAAACATGCGCAGTGGTCCGAAATGCGAACCGCGCATCAACGCAAGTTAAATAAATATGCGCACTGGTCTGAAATGAGAACCACGCATCAACACAAGTTAAATAAACATTTGCAATGGCCTGAAATGCGAACCGCGCATCGACGGAAGTTAAATAAACATGCGATCCGGTCCAAAATAAGCACTGCACATCAACGCAAGTTAAACAAACATGCGCACTTGTCCGAAAAAAAGAACCACGCATCGACGCAAGTTGAATAGACATGCGCAGTGGTCTGAAATGAGAACCGCGCATCAATGCAAGTTAAATAAACATGCGCAGTGGTCCGAAGAAAGAACCATGAATCGACGCAAGTTGAATAGACATAAGAGTCTGGCATCGACGGGACTTAAATAAACATGCGTTCTGGTCCGAAACGCAAATCGCGCGTCAACGCAAGCTAAATGAACCTGCTCACTTGTCCCAAAATGCGAACTGCGCATCAACGCAACCTAAAGAAACAGGTATACTGGTCCGAAATGCGGACCGGATATCAACGCAAATTAAATTAACATGCACACTGGTCCGAATTGCGAACCGCACATAAGCGTAAGTTAAATAAACATTTGCACCGGTCCAAAATAAGTACCGATCATCAACCCAAGTAAAATAAATATGCGCAATGGTCCAAAATGTGAACCACGCATCAACACAAGTTAAAAAAAACATGCGCGCTGGTCCGAAATGCGAACCGCACAGCAACACAAGCTAAATAAGCAAGCACACTGGACCAAAATAAGCACCTTGCATCAACGCAAGTTAAATAAACATGCGCACTATTTCGAAATGCGAACTGCCCATTAATGCAACTTAAATAACATGCGCACTATTCAAAATAAGAACTGCTCATGAACGCAACTTAAATAAACATACGCACTGGTCCAGAATAAGAACCGCGCATCAACTCAAGTTAAAGAAATATGCGCATTGGCCTGAAATAAGAACCGCGCATGGACGCACGTTAAATAAACATACGCAGTGGTTCGAAATGCGAACCACGCGCCAACGTAAGTTAAATAAACATTTGCACTGGTCTAAAATAAGCACCGCGCATCAACGCAAGTTAAATAAACATGCGCACTTCTCCGAAATTCGAACCGCGCATCAACGCAAGTTAAATAAACATGCGCAGTGGTTCGAAATGCGAACCACGCTCCATCGCAAGTTAAATAAACATTGGCACTGGTCCAAAATAAGCACTGCGCATCAACGCAAGTTAAATAAACATGCGCACTGGTCCAAAATTCGAACCGCGCATTAACGCAAGTTAAATAAACATGCATAATGATCCGAAATTCGAACTGCTCATGAACGCAAGTTAAATAAACATGCACACTGGTCCAAAATGCAAACCGCACACCAACGCAAGTTAAATAAACATGCAAAATGGTCCGAAATGTGAACCGCGTATCAAGGCAACCTAAGAAAACTTGGGCTGTCCGAAATAAGTACCGCTCATCAACGCAAGTAAAATAAACATGCGCATTGGTATGGAATAAGAACCGCACATCAACACAAGGTAAATAAACATGCGCACTGATCCGAAATAAGAACCGCACATCAACACAAGGTAAATAAACATGCGCACTTATCCGAAATAAGAACCGCACATCAACACAATGTAAATAAAGATGCGCATTGATCCGAAATAAGAACCGCACATCAACACAAGGTAAATAAACGTGCGCACTGATCCGAAATAAGAACCGCACATCCACAAAAGGTAAAAAAAAAACATGGACGCTCGTCAGAAATGCGAACCGCACATCAAGCAAGTTAAATAAACGTGTGCACTGTTCCAAAATGGGAACCGCGCATCTACGCAAAATTAAATAAACATGCGCACTTGTCTGAATAAGAACCGCGCATCAAGGCAAGTTACATAAATATGCGCAAATATGGTCCGAAATGCGAGCGTTGTTTGAAGGTATCTATGGCAGACTATCCAGTCTACCAGAGATACAAAAAATGTGTTTCTCATTTTTCTGAGAAAGAAATCTTTGTATGCATTTATCGGTCTATGTTCTGGTCCGGTGCTAAGTTAATTATTGGGCTAGCTCTTTGTCGTCAGGAAAATTCCCTTGCTTATGCACGCTGGAATTGGTCTTATTGCTTTTCGTAAGCTGGGACTTTGTCCTTGGACAAACTTGTTTAATAACTGATAGCATTTATTTATTTACTGATTTCTGAAATGAGAACCAAATTGGGTTTCTTTCTAAAAGATTAAGTTATGGAGGCGGAAGCATCGTTAGGCCTGAAATTATCAGGTCAGTCCTTTCACATCAAATTGGTCAGGTTAACGAACTAGTGACAGGTTTCCAACAATTTAATGACAAGATTCTGGCAAGTTTTGCAGTATTGTAATATATAATATATTACACATGGTGGTTTAATTATGCACGCGTAAGCTACAGGTTTTCATAGTTATACCGCCAGGTTTTGTTATATGAAACACTAAAATAATCGAAGCCATTCACCCTGTTTGATCACATGCCAATAAGTACACAATATACATTATTCATTGGAACAGTAGGCGATAATACAATTTTCACAGATTTCACAAGCATTTTACAAACATCACAACTTATTTCAAAACATGCAGGGAATATAATGTGTGCACTTACATTATAGTTTATTCATTAAACATATTTTTAAGACGTGATAATTTGAAACTTCTAGTAATATTCATTAAAACCTAAGGAATCTCAAAAAAGAATGTCCGCGTGTTTCAAGTTGTTTTGAAAAGGATGTGACCATGGTGACGAAATACTTGGCAAATTTGTGACAAGTTTCTGACAAGGTAGCGACAATTAAGTGTTTGTCATTGTGTGACGAGGCATTGGTCAGAAACTCGTCAAGACCCTGACGAGCTCAAACTTGTCAAACTGACAATCAACTGACAAGTTCTTGACAAAGCACTGACAAACTGTGACGAGGCAAAATTATATGTGCAGCTGAGGTTGTTTGTCTAATATTCCTCAGCATTATGCTACAGTCTGCTAAATTTTACATCTAAATAAATAAAAACAGTACAGTGGTGATCAGCTCCGAGTCAGCTCTCCCTTAAATCACCTCTTGCCTCTCTCTCTCAGAGCTACGGCGCCTCACATTTTTCCACTAATAGGGGTCAACTTCATATCTTCTGAGGCTCGAATCCTGCACACCAGTCCCTATTATTCGAATATTATTGAAATATATATTCAAATAAAACAGGCACTATTATTAATGGGCTGTATGTCTCTTATTTCTTCGTTAAAGTGCAGAAAGGTTAGCTTCCACATTCAATGGTCAAATGTTTGTTTACGTTACGGCCTTTAACTGTCATGTGACCAAAGTCAAATGGCCAGAAATTATAAAGGCGTTATGGATTAGCTGTAAAATCTATACTCAAATAATTGATAGATACAGAATTAGGCATAAATTTATTCTGTACACCCACGGTATCTAACGTCTCGTTTTTTGCCATGCTATTTGAAATATCAATTCAAAAATGTTTGGCGGATAATTGCAAAATTTATTGTCACTTTTCACGTAATAAACTATGTGCCCTGTATGCAAACAAATATCGATTACTGTTGGAGATTTGTGGTTTTTTCCGTATTCTTTTCTTTTAATGAGAGCGTGACACAGAAATTGAATACCATTCCCGTTGTACTTTGAGAGCCTTTTGCAAATGCCAATAAAGTACTTGTGGATCGTTGACTCTCGTACATAATGACCACAGAAGTACCTCAAATCGAGCGCATTTGACTGGCATGTCATTACACAGCGAGAAATTGAAGCGCTACGTCGAGATCCTGTAGCGTGCCGCTTCCTTGGAGCCAAGTCATGATTCGACCACAACCCGGTTTGGGTAGACAAAACCGGTTTACCTGCCAATGGTATTTTTTTCCCACCAAGATGGCATTGGCTCTCTTTCGAGGTGTAATAGGAATTAGAATTCTCTTCGGGAACAGATTTGGAAGATACGATTAGTTTATGAAGAGGAGGCTGTGGCTACAAGCCCAGGTGGCTCCCATAAACCATACCTTTAATAGAAATGGAACAAGTAAAAAAGTTAACAACACCCATAAATCCAACGAAGCGAGCGATATTGAAATGAGACACCTTTTAAACGTTTATTTAGGGGTAGAAATCTAACTCGAAAACATGTTAGATGTTTTAGATGTTTGCATTTTGGAAGAGAACTCTCATACATACAGCCAGCACACATAACGATCGTGACGTCAGATTGTGAGAGACCCAATTGGTTGGAAAATTTTTACTTTTTTGGCCGCCATTTCGTTATCCTGCAAGTGCTTTTTCTCTCTTTGCAAGACCAAATGTAAACTGCTGTAACTCAGGATTGAAACCTTGTCACTCATTCCACGAACTTTTCCATCAAAGTGATGGCTTTAAAGAAACTCCAGATTGTTCAAATAAAAACAAATTCCAGATATCAGTGGAGTAAACTGAATTTATATTTGGTCTTGCAAAGAGAGAAAAAGCACTTGTAGGGTACCAAAATGGCGGCCAAAAGAGTAAACAAACTAACGAATTATTCCAACCAATGTAAATACCATGTTTGCCTACAGGAAGAAGCTCCGAGCGGAAGTAGCCAGGTCATTTCCGGTTTTGACCTCGGAGCAGCTTGTGACGCCAACAAGGAAGAGATGACGGTCATGAAGATATCGACGCACAGCGAGCTCGTCGTCACCGTCTACTGTCTGAACAAAAATCCGGTCTTCTTCGAAGCAGAGCGTATGGTGTTCCCCACAGGTCTGGTCATTTGTTTTTTACTACTTGTTTCTAGACTTGTGTTAGTGGTGTGCGTTTTCTGTCTTGAAAGGTGAGGGGTTTGCGGCTTGTGCAATTCGAAAAGATTCGAAAAAAAAAACGCGGAGTAAAGGGGGGCAGTGGGGGGGGGGGGGGTAATTTTTTGGCCAGGCGCTATCTGCGTGGATATGAATTTCGATAAGGGGGAGGGGCATTCAGTGTTCCGCGTTTTCCATGAAAAATGTGGATTCTTTCAAAACTGCATCCCGCTTTCAGTTGGAAAAAGGGTATTAATTCACACTGTATACTTAGCGATTATGGGTCGTTTTTAAAAAAGGGACACATTGTAACCAGTTGGTATGTGAGTGTCCCCTCCCCCGCGCCTCCTCGGCGGGGGGGGGGGAAGGGGTGGGGTGGGGGGTTCAAGGAAAAAGACAACACAAGGGAGGGAAAGAGTTGAGGGAGTTTTGAAAATTCAAATAAGTTGCGATATTTTATTTTGTATGGAAACATTAATTTATACTTTTTGTTCGGAAAAATCCTTTTTTTTTGGGGGTGGGGGGTGGGGGTGGGGGTGGGGGCTGCGGTTTCTTCTTTCACGCATGTGCCTGTGATGTGTCTGTTTGGATGATTGACAGTTGTGAGTGACATGCCGTGTGCGTGTTGTAGTGTACACACTGTGGAAGCACCCTGACGCCCTGCCCGCCCTCACCACGTGGCCACCGGTGTTCAGGAATATTTCCAAGGGAGCAGGTAAGTGCTGTTATGTTCGTCAAATAGCTGGAAATAAAATGATATTTTACTGGTTTTTCATTTCACCATTTCTACAGTAGCGGGGTTCGAGTAAAAATAACATATATAAATAAATGAAAAAAAAAGTTTGAAAAGAGTACTTGCGTGTGTTGCCAAATCTCGTTTTATCCGTTCTATCTTGCAATGACGTAATGCTTTCCAGGGCATCATGCTCTCTTTCATGACGTCATGGCATGGCTTAGACCTCGCCTTGTAGGTCATGCGGCAGGGTCTATTCCCCTTACCAGCTATTTGTCGCTTTCTAGTCGCTTTCCAGCTGCCTGCTGTTATCTGCGCCTCGTATTTCAGCTGTTCATCGCCGTCTGTGCTCATGCCAGCTGCTATCTACGTCCTTTGTTTCAGCTGTTTACCGCAATCCATGCTCCCCTCATTGCAGCTGTTTGTGGCCGTCTGTGCACCTTATTCTAGCCGTTTGCCCTTCATTTCAGCTGTGTGCCCCGTCTATTCACCTTGTTCTAGCTGTTGGTCGTTCATTTCAGCTATGTGACCTGACTATTCACCTTTTTCCAGCTGTTTGCTCTTCATTTCAGCTGTGTGCCCCGTTTGCGATTTCAGATTTGATGCTGCCGGGCGTGATTGTGAACGGTGACGTCACGCCCCAGAATCTGGTCAAGCTGGAGAAAGGTCAAGTTTGCAGCGTGAAGCTCCTGGGAAATAAGTGAGTCTCATTTTCGTCTGAATGTCCGCGAAGCTGTGACGTCACGGATCAGTGATAGCATTAGCCTTCATACTGTTCCGCACTCCTAATCCTCCCCCTCCCCCCCCTCCCCCCCACGCCATGTGTACAGGTTGTGTGTGGGGTGGGGCAGGGGGATAGAAATCCTTATTTTGCATACGTACTTTACAGATAACGCCAGTTGTCTGCGTGTAGAATGCCAGCTCGCTGTCTTTATAAGGTTTTTTTTTCATTTACAGGGGTTCTGTTTATTAGTGTATATCTTTATCCTATTCTATCGCGGTAATACTTAGCACTGGTCTGTTCCGTTTGCATATTTTAGTAGTTTGGCCATACACGGTCCAGTAAGGAGCTGTTGGTTTCGAATCCCTGCATTTTCTGTGTAAAAGGACGTCTATAAGGGAAAAAAATTATGCCAGTTCCCCCCCTCCAACCCCACCCAACACACACGCTCCAATGGGCTTAAAAGTGTAGACCAACCCCCTCCCCCCACCCCTTCCCTATCACATGGACACCCCGGCCATCAGCGGGAACAAATCCGGCCCTTGATCCATCCCATGTTTTTTTTTTCTTTTTAGGGCGCCCGTGGCAGTCGGCAGAGCGGCCATGTCCACCGGCGACATGTACGCGTCAAGGGCGTAGTCATCGTGCACTCGTACCAAGACGCCCTCTGGTGAGTGAGGAGTGACACACACGTGACCCCGTTTTAAACCGAACGGCATTTTGGCTGGTATTATGAATATATATGTCGAAGGTCTACAGTGGCTATAGATCACTCTCCCACCTCCCGCATAATAATAATAACAATAATAAAAATAATAATAAACAGACTTGGATGACTCGATCGTAAATGTCACATATTACTGAATCCATTTTAATGTGAACTTATTTGTATGGTGAAGGGCACAGGGGGATAAAAGTCACCCGCCTGTCGTCGAGGATACGGAGATGTTAGAAGCTGTGCGCCGGAAAGAAGCGGAAAGTGACGAGGAGACTGGGGAGGACTCGGAAGTGTCGTATGCTGCGCGGCGGAAAGAGGCGGAAGATGCCGAACAGGACCCCGAAGGTGCTGCTATGGAATATAACGCAACGTCACGGGCAGGTGCAGTACAGGATTTTAGCTTCTGTAAAGTGTGTACTGTGTCACAGTTCATGACCTCAAGCCTTTATCAAACGGTGTATCAAACCCCCCCCCCCACCATCCAGGAGGGTTTCAGACGGTCTGGGGTGAAGGAGGGGAGGGGGAGATGGTTGGGGGGGGTTGGATAACAAACTCGCAGATTTTTGCATGGTTAAAAAAAAATACACCCCCCTATTTATTTGGGAGTGGGGGGAGGGGTGGTCAACTTTTCCCTTTTCTCTCCCTGATCCCCCAGTACAATTTGTTTAGGCGCCGCTGAAGACTCTTTGTCCGGTCAAATGGACGAGCTACACTTAAGTCAGGGCGCCGATGGTGGGCGGAGTGATCTGCCGGATAGACAGGCGGAGGAAGCGGATGAGCAAAGTGCCGAGGAGGATAGACAGAGTGGCGAAGCCTCAGAAAGTGAAGAGGGAAGGACCGAAGGTGCCGCGGAAGGGGATTCCCGCTCGCCCCAAGGTAAGGAATCCCGCATTGTGCTTAAGCTAGAGGGAGCCAGGCATTGCGTGCAGAATCAGAAAAAAATAAATAAATAAATAAAAAAAAACGGTGAAAATCTGTGCTTTAGTGATATTTGCTCTTTCGAAATAGAAAATATAAACAAATTGAAATGAATTCGGAACCGTCGGGTTTTGGGTAATGCAGAAAATTCAGGTTTTTTGCATCAGTTGAAACCTTGAGTTTCCACTGCGAGGGATCACTTGACTGTGAGTGGGTGTAACATCCCACCACCAAGCTTCCCATCCCCTCCTTCCCTCCCGGACGCTTCGTGGAATAAACCACGTTTACGTTTGTGTGTTTGTGTTGGTATGGAGCAAGGCAGCGCTTGACCATGAGTTGGTGGTGCACCCCCTCCCCCCTCCCTCCCACTCCCTCGCCCCCCCCGTTTCCCCCCGGCCACTACGTGTGTGTTTATGTTGGTACAGAGCGAGCGAGGCAGCGCTTGACCACGAGTTTGTGCACCCCCCCCGCCCCCGCCCCCCCGTCCCCCCCACCCGGCCACTACGTGTGTGTTTGTGTTGGCACAGAGCGAGGCAGCGCTTGACCACGAGTTGGTAATGCAGCCCCTCCCCCCTCCCTCGCCCCCCCCCCCGCCGTCTCCCCCCGGTCACTACATGTATGTTTGTGTTGGTGCAGGGCGAGGCGGCGCTTGACCACGAGTTGGTGGTGCACCTCCTCCCCCCTCCCTCCCCCGCCCCCTCCTGTCTTCCTCGGCCACCACGAGTTGGTAACACCCCCCTCCCTCGCCCCTCGCCCCCCGTCTCCCCCAGGCCACTACGTGTATGTTTGTATTTGGCACAGAGCGAGGCAGCGCTTGACCACGAGTTGGAGCACCCCCCTCCCCCCGCCCTGGCCCCCCTCATCCCTCCCCCCCCCCGGCCACTACGTCTATGTGTTTGTGTTTGGCACAGAGCGCATGGATGACCTGCTCGTCTTCTGCTTCAAGTGTGCTCTCAAGTCTCGCGTGAAGAAGGGAGATATGCCGCTACTCACCAGCAGGTTCTTCAAGCACTGCATGCAGCCCTTCTGGTACTTTTCGTATCTCTTCCTCTTATCGGCGAAAATAAACGTTCAGATTCCTGTCCCAGAACAAGATTCTATTGGCCATGGGCCAAATGTCGCAATAAACATAATGATAATACTGATATAATACTCATAATAATACTGATGATGATATTGATATAATATTGATGATGATACTAGTGATCATACGGATATAGTACTCATAATAATACTGATGATAATAGCGATATAATACTGATAATAATACTGGCGATTGTAAAACCGCAGGTAATTCTACAAAAGCTAGTGTGTTAGTAAGTACTCATCCGGGTAACAGTAGGGTTGTGTAGTGGTTTGTGTTTTGAAGCCCGGCGGGTGAAGTACTGGACGTGAGGAAGTCGCGTGACAAGAAGCTGGGCCGCTTTCTGTAGCGCATGCAGCAGGAGGGCTATGTGAAGGTCAAGGAGCTGTCACGTGGTGTCGACAGCGTCGTGGAGTATGACAGGGATCACGTGGGGTGCGTGTTGATTTGGCGGGGGGTGGGGGAGGGGGTGAGGGTGGGAGGAGGGGGGTGGAGGAGTTATGTGAAGGTCAAGGAGCTATCACGTGGGGTGCGTGTTGACTTGGGGAGGGAGAGGGATAGGGGGAATGTAAGGATAATGATAAGTTGAAGGAACGGGGCCCTCGGGCATTGATTAGCAAAAGCACCCCGCACCCACCTCCGTCCCCATGTTGCCCCAGGCTTTCTCATATAGCGCACGGGTTTTTAAGCGTACACCATAAAAAGGAAAACTGACGTTCAAAATGCCACGTGACTGTTTGCTTTTGTAATGATCATCTTAACAATATAAATAGTGTGTGCTTCTATAATAAATCGTTAAAGCCGCTGGACATTAATGGACTTAAAAATTAAATTATGGCGCATCACAAGTGTAAAATGGCGCAGTTTGTGTTTTACGTTGCGCCATTGGCGCACTGCGCTCAATATCAGGACTTGCGTATCGTTACTGATAGGTTACGAGGACTGCAAGTTCCGGACATTACCGAAGTTTCCGCGGAGAGCGACGAAGCGAGCGGAAGTGACGTGTTTACTGCTCCGGAAATTGTCGAGATGTACACGCTGACGGCGGCGGTGCTGCCGCTATTCAAGGAGCTAGGAATGGGCAAACGGTAACCTCCCCCCCCCCCCAGCCGACCCCCCCCCCCGAGTTACATGTTACAGTCAATGAGTGAAACCCGCCATTTCACGAAATGGCAAATCATTTTAGCCGTTTCGTGAAATGCCTGAAATCTTTTGCCGTTTCATGAAATGGCAAAACATTTTAGCCAGTTCGTGAAATGGCTAAAAATTGCTAGGCTTTATTACACAATATGGCAAATACAATCAGGCAATCTGTGAAACAGTTTTTGTGGTCTTTTATTTATTATATCAAGGGGTCTTCGAACTCCTTTTAACCACATATTACCCAGATATTAATCATCTACAAAAGACTTTTGTTCTCTTTTAATCATTAACTCAAACAGGCTCAAAAGCTCTCCAATTAAAAATGGGGGTCTAGAACAATTCCCCCCCAGACAACACCCCCTTCCCGACAATTCCCCCCGAACAACTTCCGCCGGGGACTACCCCCCCCCCCACTTAATTTCTATTTTTATTTTATTTTGAATGCCAAAACAAAAATAAAACAACCAGGTATCTGTCATTTCTTTATTTGTAAAACACTTTAAAATCAAAAATGCGAAATGATCTGTTCGGGTGTTTCCTCGGTTTCCTTAGCCTTGCATTGCACTCCCGATGAAAAACACTGCTCTATAATTGCAATTATAATGATCAAACACTTCAGTTACTGGTTGTGTAATTGCAACTGAGTACATGAAAGGCAAAGCAACATAATTGAAAAGTACAATTATAAGATGAAAGGACAAATTCCTGCATTGAGTTGAAATATAAAAGGCATGTAAATTGCAATTGCGACAATATTGGAAGGACAATTACACGGCTTCCAATTAGAAGATAAAAGAGCAATAATTTGTAAAAGAGAGAGAGAGAGAGAGAGAGAGAGAGAGAGAGAGAAATTAAAGAAAAGAAAAAAAATGAAAAATAAAAATGAATTTGGGGGGGGGGAGGGGAATGGATGAGCCAAGCCAGGAAATCGTACACCAAGACAAACCAGTGGTTGCAACTAGTAACTTGGATATTGCCACCACTCACTCAGATATGACCGTCAGTAACTTGGATATCGCATCCAGTAGCTCAGATACTCCTATTAACGACGTGTCACAATCGTCCGAGCCTCCACCATGTGTAACTATTTGAATTTGTAACTAAAAACCGGTAAGATTATCGCAGTATGAAAAAGGTTGTTTCTGTATGTTACACAGGTATTTGTGTGGTGACTGTGTCAAAATTTGCAAATAAAAAGTTCAAATTATTCTGTTTTTTATTTTCTAAGTCTGGTTTGCCATTTCATGAAATGGCAAAGCGAAAATTTTAGCCATTTCATGAAACGGCAAATTACGTGAAATTACTGATTACACAGATTTACTGTAACATATATATATATATATATATATATATATATATATATATATATATATATATATATATATATATATATATACACATTATATATATATATATATATATATATATATATATATATATATATTTAAATTAATTTATGGTCGCCGAGGCTGTTTAAAAAATGTTTATTTTGTAGAAAGGGGGACTCCGTGACGTTGACGGAACTGAGACAGTACGTCACAGACTACGTCAAGGTCAAGGAACTGCAAAATAAAAGGTAATTATGATCGCATGCTGGGGTTAAATTGCTGTTGCATGAATTTGATAAATCTACAAAAAAAGAGACTAATTTAAAATAACCTAAACGCGTCGTATATTGCCAAAATATTGTAGAAAGAAAATATAATGCGGATATCTTCGTTGAGCTCCCTCCCCCCCCCCCCTCCTCCTTCACATTGTGCCCGTTGACTCAATCTGACGAAAGAGAGTGGTGTATGATTGGCCTGTTTTTAGCAGATCTTATCACAGCAAGAAAAAGAAAAAAAAATGGAAAATAATAAAAATAAAGGAATTTAGAGGGAGTCATTAAAAGAAGGAGAATAATATGCGAAGTTTTTTATTTGAAAAAAAAAAAGAAAAAAAAAACAGATGATAGGTTGTTAGGTCCTGCTTATGGTAAAATAAAAGTGGATTTTTAATGTTTAATTATTTCTTCATAATTTAGCCACATTGAATTTGTACTCGAAACGACACCTCCCTAAGAAAGACCTGGGAGTAGGAATTGACGTATTGTCCCCGTTTTAGTCAGGTGACCTTGGATGCCATTCTTGCCGGCATTGTACTGAGTAAGAGCGAGTACCTAGAGACGCTCAAGTGGGAGGAGCTCTTCAGCCGCGTGATTGACAAGCTAAGCCCCGCCTACCAGTACACAGTACCCGGGGAGCAACCAGTACTCAAGAAGGGCAAAGTCGAGCCAGTGACGCTGAGGGTACAGCAGCGCGCAGGCAACAAAAAGGTGCGCAAAGTATCTGTACCCAAAAGTACCCATAGGTATATGTACCCAAAAGTACCCATAAGTATTTGAACCTAAAAGGTACCCATAAGTATCTGTACCCAAAAGTACCCATAAGTATCTGTACCCAAAAGTACCAGTGAGTATATGTACTCAAAGTACCCATGAACATCTGTACCTAAAAGTACCCCTAAGTTTCTGTAGTAGATATTCTGTATCTAAAAAACTGTAAGGTATTTTCTTGTTGTGTTAGGAATCTGTTCTTGTTGTGAAAGCTTTGGGTGGGTGGGTGGCACATTTCTAAAAAAAATTCCTACCTCCGGTTAAAAGCCACATTTATATCAATTAAAATCAATGAGGTTAATAATAACAATAATAATAATAATAATAATAATAATAACAAGTATGTCAGTAAAACTGACTAAGTTTCCTGCAGGCGTGCAATCACAGGATTTCAATACGACAAACAGCCTTTGAATAGATCAACTGTGTTGAATTTTCAAAGTTTTCCATTTTCCCAATTTTTGCGAAAATCTCAAAATAACCTCTCGTTGCACAGCTCCACTATATAGTTTTTGCATGTGCAAGAGAACAATTGAATCGCTTCAATGGTTACGGAGATATGGCGCCGACAAACACCCATTAAACAAGTCAATTGTGTTGAATTTTCAAGGTTTCCCGATTTTCCCAACTTTTGCGAAATTTTCAAAATAACCCTTCGTTGCACAACTCCACTATATAGTCTTTGCATGTACAAGAGATCAGTTGAATCGGATCAGTGGTTACGGAAATACAGCGCCAACAAAAAAAGTGTCGACGGACGGACAGACGGACGGACCCGAATCCTATATTCCCCCGCTTCGCGCTACGCGGCGGCGGAGGACTAACAAATCAATCAATCAATCAATCAATATTCAATCAGTCAATCAATGATTTTTTATTCCTACATGTAGAACCTGTCGGGAATATATGCGATCGACCGTCCGTCGGTCTGTCGGTCGGTCCGTCATTAAGAGCTTATTACCACGATAACTTAAAAACTGCTGCATGGATTTTAATGAAACTTGGCATATAGCTTCTATGGGAACAAACACAGATCGTATTGTAAATGGGCCAGGTTCGTCCAAGGAAAATGGACCAGCTGGACTTGGTGCTGGACAGCTCTTGATTGACTGTTGATGGCCGTGTTTAACTGATGGGGGGCCTGTGGGGAATATGTGGGCTATGCACACTGCTCTAGTTTGTCAAATCATAGATCACGCATCTGTTTTTGTTTTTTCTTGCTAAGCATAATAACGAGCCGCTTCTTTTGTGTCTGGATTTCCCAGGTGACGACAGTGACGAACCTGGAGCTGTTCGGGATCAACGCGCAGCAGTTCGCGCAGAGCGTGCAGAGGGGCGTGGCCTGTAGCGCTTCCGCCACGCCCCTGGCGGGCAAGCCTGGCGTCAGCGAGGTGATCGTACAAGGCAACCAAGTCCGATTCATCACCACCCTACTCACTGGTAGGTACTCCCCCATCCTGCGACCCCTCCACCTCCCTCCTCGGCCAGGATCATGGCGGGCAGACCCGCAGTCAGCGAGGTGGTCATGCAGGGTAACATGCTCCCCTGCCCGCCTCTCCCCCCTCCTCCCCTTCGCCCTCCAAAAAAAAAAAAAACAAATAAATAAGTTTGAATTAATAAACAAAGAAAAAAATAATGAAGAAAAGGAAGAAAAAAAGAGAAATTTTGAAAACTTTAAATATGGGAGTACGACTTTGAAGAAATCGAGTGGTGTGGGTGTGTTATTCTGCGTGCACCTAAAGAATCGTCTCGGGTGCATATTTCCACGTTGATATTTCCCGCATGGCTTCCTTGGCAGTATTTTACTGGTAACTAGTACTCGTGTGTCTGTATGTATCATGTTACAGAAAAGTACCAGCTGCCGAGAAAGTACCTGCAAGGTGCTGAACTGGCGCCGAAATCCGGCAAGAAGAAGAGGTAGCCGGAAGTGACGTCATCACCGCTGTTATTGCCCTCCAGCTTATTGTGATATGTGCCCGCTACATAGAAAAAAAAACAAAAAGAAAACATTAAATGAATAAATAAAATGAAATAAAACTGACTAAAATATGGCAGTATTGAATATACAGTTGTGGTAATGAAAGCAAAGGGGAAGGGGGGGGGGAGGAATAAGGTTATGGTGATGAAGAAAAAGGAGTGATCCCATACTTGGCTCTGTAAGCGGCGCCGTGATGTCCGAAGGCACCTGGGCACCGTCACGTGACGACCTTGTTACTCTGACGCCATCTGGGTACTGTCACGTGACGGCCTTGTTACTCACACGCCACCTGGGCACCGTCACGTGACGGCCTTGTTACTCTAACTTCACCGGTGCACCGTCACGTGACGGCCTTGTTACTCACACGCCACCTGGGCACCGTCACGTGACGGCCTTGGTACTCTCACGCCACCTGGGCATCGTCACGTGACGGCCTTGTTACTCTAACTTCACCGGGGCACCGTCACGTGACGGCCTTGTTACTCACATGCCACCTGGGCATCGTCACGTGACGGCCTTGTTACTCTAACGGCACCGGTTCACCGTCACGTGACGGCCTTGTTCCTATAACGGTACCTGGGCACTGTCACGTGACGGCCTTGCTATTCTGACGACACCGTCACGTGACGGCCTTGTTAATCGCACGCCACCTGGGCACGGCCCTTCTTTGTCAGTGCTTGTGAAGATCCCGAATGCTACTTTTGAAACCCCTCACTCAGGATCTAATCCAGTAGGCATTTACACGAAGAGCGTGCATTTTGTAACTAAACTGCGCTGAATGTCTTCTCATAGAGTTTATGGAGTAGAATTCGCAGAGAGTTTGTTATGAGGGGAGAGGGGGGAGGGTGGATTGGGGGAAGGGGGAGGGGTGGTTTATATATGAAATATATGGAATTTTGTGGCTGCATCATGTAATAAAAACTACTTCTGAATTCTAAGTTGGACTTTGGTCCAAACTTCGTACTCATTAAAAGCAAATAAATCAAGTAAAATAAACTCTAGTTTGAATTTATATTGGGCATAGTCGATGGGGGGGGGGGGGGTCGGGTTAAGACTCCCACACTCGTCAATATGCGTCCATCAGTGGTGTGCGAAAATTACAGGGCTGCAGATTCAGCGTGTCCACGCGTCAATTTATTTAGATTTAACGTGTCCACGCGTCATTTTTTCAGATTTGGCGTGCTCACGCGTCAATTTATTTAGATTTAACGTGTCCACGCGTCATTTTTTTCACATTTGGCTCACGCGTCTATTTTTAACGCGCGCATCAAAATGTGTTGAATCAAAATGTGTTGAATCAAAATGTGTTGAATTTTCAAAGTTTTCCATTTTCCCAATTTTTGCGAAAATCTCAAAATAACCTCTCGTTGCACAGCTCCACTATATAGCTTTTGCATGTGCAAGAGAACAATTGAATCGCTTCAATGGTGACGGAGATATGGCGCCGACAAACACCCATTAAACAAGTCAATTGTGTTGAATTTTCAAGGTTTCCCGATTTTCCCAACTTTTGCGAAATTTTCAAAATAACCCTTCGTTGCACAACTCCACTATATAGTCTTTGCATGTACAAGAGATCAGTTGAATCGGATCAGTGGTTACGGAAATACAGCGCCAACAAAAAAAGTGTCGACGGACGGACAGACGGACGGACCCGAATCCTATATTCCCCCGCTTCGCGCTACGCGGCGGCGGAGGACTAACAAATCAATCAATCAATCAATCAATATTCAATCAGTCAATCAATGATTTTTTATTCCTACATGTAGAACCTGTCGGGAATATATGCGATCGACCGTCCGTCGGTCTGTCGGTCGGTCCGTCATTAAGAGCTTATTACCACGATAACTTAAAAACTGCTGCATGGATTTTAATGAAACTTGGCATATAGCTTCTATGGGAACAAACACAGATCGTATTGTAAATGGGCCAGGTTCGTCCAAGGAAAATGGACCAGCTGGACTTGGTGCTGGACAGCTCTTGATTGACTGTTGATGGCCGTGTTTAACTGATGGGGGGCCTGTGGGGAATATGTGGGCTATGCACACTGCTCTAGTTTGTCAAATCATAGATCACGCATCTGTTTTTGTTTTTTCTTGCTAAGCATAATAACGAGCCGCTTCTTTTGTGTCTGGATTTCCCAGGTGACGACAGTGACGAACCTGGAGCTGTTCGGGATCAACGCGCAGCAGTTCGCGCAGAGCGTGCAGAGGGGCGTGGCCTGTAGCGCTTCCGCCACGCCCCTGGCGGGCAAGCCTGGCATCAGCGAGGTGATCGTACAAGGCAACCAAGTCCGATTCATCACCACCCTACTCACTGGTAGGTACTCCCCCATCCTGCGACCCCTCCACCCCCCTCCTCGGCCAGGATCATGGCGGGCAGACCCGCAGTCAGCGAGGTGGTCATGCAGGGTAACATGCTCCCCTGCCCGCCTCTCCCCCCTCCTCCCCTTCGCCCTCCAAAAAAAAAAAAACAAATAAATAAGTTTGAATTAATAAACAAAGAAAAAAATAATGAAGAAAAGGAAGAAAAAAAGAGAAATTTTGAAAACTTTAAATATGGGAGTACGACTTTGAAGAAATCGAGTGGTGTGGGTGTGTTATTCTGCGTGCACCTAAAGAATCGTCTCGGGTGCATATTTCCACGTTGATATTTCCCGCATGGCTTCCTTGGCAGTATTTTACTGGTAACTAGTACTTGTGTGTCTTTATGTACCATGTTACAGAAAAGTACCAGCTGCCGAGAAAGTACCTGCAAGGTGCTGAACTGGCGCCGAAATCCGGCAAGAAGAAGAGGTAGCCGGAAGTGACGTCATCACCGCTGTTATTGCCCTCCAGCTTATTGTGATATGTGCCCGCTACATAGAAAAAAAACAAAAAGAAAACATTAAATGAATAAATAAAATGAAATAAAACTGACTAAAATATGGCAGTATTGAATATACAGTTGTGGTAATGAAAGCAAAGGGGAAGGGGGGGAGGAATAAGGTTATGGTGATGAAGAAAAAGGAGTGATCCCATACTTGGCTCTGTAAGCGGCGCCGTGATGTCCGAAGGCACCTGGGCACCGTCACGTGACGACCTTGTTACTCTGACGCCATCTGGGTACTGTCACGTGACGGCCTTGTTACTCACACGCCACCTGGGCACCGTCACGTGACGGCCTTGGTACTCTCACGCCACCTGGGCATCGTCACGTGACGGCCTTGTTACTCTAACTTCACCGGGGCACCGTCACGTGACGGCCTTGTTACTCACACGCCACCTGGGCACCGACACGTGACGGCCTTGGTACTCTCACGCCACCTGGGCATCGTCACGTGACGGCCTTGTTACTCTAACTTCACCGGGGCACCGTCACGTGACGGCCTTGTTACTCACATGCCACCTGGGCATCGTCACGTGACGGCCTTGTTACTCTAACGGCACCGGTTCACCGTCACGTGACGGCCTTGTTCCTATAACGGTACCTGGGCACTGTCACGTGACGGCCTTGCTATTCTGACGGCACCGTCACGTGACGGCCTTGTTAATCGCACGCCACCTGGGCACGGCCCTTCTTTGTCAGTGCTTGTGAAGATCCCGAATGCTACTTTTGAAACCCCTCACTCAGGATCTAATCAAGTAGGCATTTACACGAAGAGCGTGCATTTTGTAACTAAACTGCGCTGAATGTCTTCTCATAGAGTTTATGGAGTAGAATTCGCAGAGAGTTTGTTATGAGGGGAGAGGGGGGAGGGTGGATTGGGGGAAGGGGGGAGGGGTGGTTTATATATGAAATATATGGAATTTTGTGGCTGCATCATGTAATAAAAACTACTTCTGAATTCTAAGTTGGACTTTGGTCCTTTGCTGCAACCAAACTTCGTACTCATTAAAAGCAAATAAATCAAGTAAAATAAACTCTAGTTTGAATTTATATTGGGCATAGTCGATGGGGGGGGGTCGGGTTAAGACTCCCACACTCGTCAATATGCGTCCATCAGTGGTGTTCGAAAATTACAGGGCTGCAGATTCAGCGTGTCCACGCGTCAATTTATTTAGATTTAACGTGTCCACGCGTCATTTTTTTCAGATTTGGCGTGCTCACGCGTCAATTTATTTAGATTTAACGTGTCCACGCGTCATTTTTTTCACATTTGGCTCACGCGTCTATTTTTAACGCGCGCATCAAAATGATGACTAATACCTCCGCTTTGAACAATGAACATTTTTATTGATTAGAATAAAAACAAAATAAAAATAAAAAACAAAAACACAAAAAAAAAAAAAAAAAAAGAAGGAAAAAAAGAAAGAAAAAAAACCATCGCACTACTTTTTTCAGCAATAAACAGTTACGAAGTAAACAAATGTTATTCATGATCTTGACTTTTCACTTCTTACATTTCTTAGTAATTTATATTGAGTGCGTCCCTTTGATAGTACTCCCGTCACTTGTTTACTGACTGTCACTTTCTCTCTGGGCCCATTGCCATACTGGGCGCGTCATTTTCACACCTAGAGTGTCACTTTCATAGCAGGCGCGTCACTTTTATGCCCATCAGAGAATATGTAGCTGGGTTCCTGGTTATTGAAAGTGTTCCTGACCAGTAATCCCTTTCGCAGTAATGAGCAATTTCTATATTAAATTTGACCAATATGTCAAGGAAAACCATCGAACATGGAGTTCCTAAACGTTTAAATCTGATTTTACCATAAATTTGGATTGGAAAAAAGATATGGAATGCTATTTTAACATTTAATGTTAATCTTGGATATCAAAGTATAATTTAAGAAATCAATAAATGAAAGTAGAGCTCATTAATATATATTTTGTTTGTGAATAATTGTATTTAAATCGCAAAAAAAATTATTTTTAAAATAAAATCAATTTTACAAACTTAAGCAATCTTGAAAAAGGCACGCATTTGTATAAAATTTAACAAATCGTCAATCCAATTTTGAGGATTGATTTTTGAAAAATAAATGCTTGATATCAATAAAAAGAAAAATTATTAAGCTCAAATGCGACTGTCAATTATATCATTTTTGTTATTAAGAATTGAATTTTTTATATATAAAAACTCAGTTTTAGAGATAATTAAATCGTTTTAAATATCAATAAATATTTTTGATCTCTCTAAATGTTTAATATCAAGAATTATTTTTTGAGATCAAGAATACAGTTAGAGATATCAATATAATCACAGATAGCAAAAATTAATTTTTTTTAGATCAAACATTAATTACAGATACCGGTAATTGTCTAATAAATGTGAAAGTGGCATTCCATAGAAAAATAATAATAATAAACATAGCAACGGAGTGTTTATTTAATATTTGTTGTTAGAATGCAGATAGAACATAATTCCCACTTGGCATTGAAAATGCCAAATGGGGATGGATTGCCTCGAATTCTTCACCTATTTTTTTATTTTTCTCGTTTTTTTTTTTTTTTAACTTTTTTTCTTCTTCCGCCGATTCGTTTTCCAGACATCTCCTCCGAGACCGCTGAAGACCGCTGAAGCTAGACCAACCAAACTTGGCACATGTATGGAGGGTCATCTGAAGTGGTGCAAAACTTCTGACCTTGACCTTACTGGTCAAGGTCAAATCGCGAAAAAGGTTAAAAAGTTTTCTGACAATTGCTGCAAGGCCGTTGAAGCTAGAAAAGCCAAACTTGGCATATATATAAAGGACGATTAGTTCTAAAGCAGGCAATAAAAATTTTTGACCTTGACCATGACCTTAAAATCGCGAAAAATGTTATTTAAGAAAAACAATGAGTTATCTCGAAAAACGTCCGAGACCACTGAAGATAGACCAACCAAACTTGGCACATGTATGGAGGGTAATCGAAAGTGGTGCACCTGATAAAAATTTTTGACCTTGACCTTACTGGTCAAGGTCAAATCGCGAAAAAGTTCAAACGGTTTTCTGACAATTACTGCAAGGCCGTTGAAGCTAGAAAAGCCAAACTTGGCACATATATAAAGAGCGATGTGATCTAAAGCAACCGATAAAAATTTTTGACCTTGACCATGACCTTGAAATCGCGAAAAACGTTATTTAAGAAAAACAATGAGTTATCTCGAAAACGGAAAGAGATAGAGCAATTCTGACCACATTTTCGACCTTCACCTTCTATACGACGATACGTAAGGTATAACTTCCCGTGCCCTTGACCTCCAGGTCATTTTCGAGCCCCAAACCGGAAGTTGGCCTTTATCTCGAAAACGGAAAGAGGTAGAGCAATTCTGACCTCATTTTCGACCTCTACCCCCTGTAACGACGATACGTAAGGTATAACTTCCGGTGTCCTTGACCTCCATGTCACTTTCGAGCCCCAAACCGGAAGTTGGCCTTTATCTCGAAAACGGTAAGAGATAGAGCAAATTTTTGGCCTTGACCTTACCGATATAGTTAGTAGTATTTAGGAGGATATACTAGTAGTAGGGAAAGGACAGTTTCACCACACTTTGTGACGTCATACTGTCTGGAAGTGACGTCATAGCGTCTGGACCGGAAGTGTTGTCTGGACCGGAAGTGTTGTCTAGACCGGAAGTGTTGTCTGGACCGGAAGTGACGACATCATTTCTGGAAGTGACGTCATCATGTCTTGACCGGAAGTGACGTCACGATAAGCGTTAGGATAGGCGCGGCCATCCATGACGTCATAATGAGGTCATAATGACGTCATGCTGTGTGGTGGCTTCCTAGGGTTTGCATGAAAGTTTTGGCGCAGTCGATGATCGTCGAAGTCAATGAAGCCAGCTTTCATTTCCGAAGTCAATCGGCAACAGACCCTAAAAAGTGATGACCCCCCCCTAATTTTTTTTACATATTTATTCGTTTCAGACGATTCTGAACATTTTTCATTTTTTGGGTCGACCGACCCCCCCCCCCCCCCGAAATTGTGATTTTTGCATATTTATTCGTTTCAGACGATTCTGAACATTTTTCATTTTTTGGGTCGATCGACCCCCCCCCCCCCCAGGACATACTATGTACCGACCCTCCCTCCCCCCAGGCGCCAGTCTCATCCCAGGTGCTCATCCCTTATATACCCCAAAGTTGCAGCAGAGGGGTATATAAGGGATGAGCATCCAGCAGTGACAGTCATTTCGGTGAGTGGAGCAAGGAAGCAAAAGTTACAGACAGCAATTGGATCACATCACAGTGGTATATAAGGGATGAGCACCAGACAACAACAGTGACAACCATTTCGGTAAGTGTTTATTGAAACATTGTAAACAAAAAGTGAACTTTGTAAACAAACTTTAGTTATTAAAACTTTATAAACAAAATTTGTAAACAAACTTTATAAACAAAATTTGTAAGCAAACTTTGTAAACAAACTTGACTTATTTACATAATTGAAAATTTGTAAACAAACTTTGTAAACAAACTTTGTAAACAAACTTTGCAAACAAACTTTGTAAACAAACTTTGGTTATTTGCTTAATTGAAACTTTGTAAAACAATACCTTTCGTTATACTTGGTCGATTTATATGAAAATTTCACTGTTTGATTCAGTTTTATGTAATCTTTTGTTATAAAGTAGTCATAGGCTATTTGCGCAGCTGGCTGTATGCATTTTTACCGCCATTTTAACTTAAAAGTGACATAACTTTTGTTATACTTAACCAATGTGTATGAAAATTTCACCATTTGATTCAGTTTTATGTAAAGTTTTAACATGATCATAGGCTATTTGCGCAGCTGGCTGTATGCATTTTTACCGCCATTTTAACTTAAAATTGTGATAACTTTCGTTATAGTTGACTGAAAATTTCACCATTACAGTGCTTCTTCGCGGATGAATACCATTTGGCAGACCATTTAACTTCACCGCTAGATGTCTCTGCTGTACAACTTCACAACTGTAAGTGAGACATTCATATACACAAGTAAAATTCTGCTGAGTCAGCATTTTTGAACAATTTTTGAACAGTTACACACCATATTTTGATTACATGGAAGTAGAATAAAAGCATGAGTGAAACATGTCAACTAGTCAACTAGTGATACATTCTGCTGAGTTAACACACCATTGAAGTGGTATAAAAGGAAGAGTGAAACGTATATTTTACTTCATTTCAGTTCTAGCAGTTGAAGAAACAACAACGATGGCACCAGTCTACTGTCATGATTGCGATGTGACATTTACATCTCTGGAAGTGTTCGTGACACATACATGAAAACCAGCTAGGTTGAAACGTGCTCGTGAAGAGCTTGTTGAGCAGATTGAAGCCAAGAGACGAAAGACCTTACAAGATGGTGTTGAAAGACCTGATCCAGTCCTCTGCTATAAATGCATCAAAATATTTCCATCTTTGGATGCATTTGAGACACATGCATGTGTTGAGATGGAAAATGTGTCTCATGAAGAACAAAGAAAGAAAGAGACAGGACAA
The DNA here is from genome assembly GCA_949752745.1 of Protula sp. h YS-2021. Lineage (NCBI taxonomy): Eukaryota > Metazoa > Annelida > Polychaeta > Sabellida > Serpulidae > Protula > Protula sp. h YS-2021. Next base: position 103,133,248 of record OX457026.1, read on the forward strand.
GTAGGCAGAGGCAGAAGAGTGAGTCTTGGTGAAAACGCACAGGAAAGACGGTTTGAGCCTGAAGATGGATCGGATTTGCTACTTGAAATGCGACAACAAGAGAACCGGATTAAGAGACATTTGCTATGGACGTTAAACCATGGCATGAAATGGTACATTGTCGTGCATGCACGCTTCAAGAAAATGACACCAAATGTTGAAGGCGTGATGGTAGAACACGTGGATAATGCCTTCATCATTAGTCCGACATATGCAGCATACAATCCAGCAGATATTGAGAAGGACTTGCCAGAAGCCTATAAAGAATTGTTTACCAGGTTTGATGAACATGAGCGACAAGGTTCTGGCTGGGTGTTGGATAACATATTATTCATTGAAGTACATACAGCTACGTCAGCGCCACTGGAAGTGAGCAGTTTTATCCCACTGCCGAAGAAAGTAAAGAATACATTAAGTGTGTTAAACATTCAGAATAAAGACAACAAGTGCTTCTTATGGTCTGTACTGGCTCATCTTCACCCTTCAACAAGCAATAACCCACAGCGTGTGCATCAATACAAAGCATTTGAGAACGAATTGAAGGTAGAAGGCATGACATTTCCAACACCGATTACAGACATTCCAAAGTTTGAAAAGGAGAATGATGTGTCCATTAACGTGTTTGGATATGAACATGATGTAGTTGTTCCCATACAACTAAGTCGAAATACCAGCGCCAGAGAAATCAACTTACTTTTGATTAGCAATGACAAGACAAGGCATTATTGCCTCATCAAGAATTTCAGCAGACTGATGGCTTATCGATCAAAGCATGATGGAGCTGCTTTTTATTGTTTCAACTGTCTTCACGGGTTTAGGCGACAAGATCTGTTAGACAAGCATCGTGAAGTGTGTGGCAAGCATGGCGCACAACGTTTATCATTCCCCAAGGAACCCTTCATCAAGTTCAAGAATGTAGCCAAACAACAGCGAGCGCCGTTTGTCATTTATGCAGACTTTGAATGTTTCACGAAAAAGCATGAAGGAGACAAGTATCAGCATCATCGTCCAAACAGCTTTGCCTATGTGGTTGTCAGCCAGTATGATACACGTGCTCCAGTCGTATATCGAGGAGATAATGCTGTGAAAGTCTTTTTAGACCATATGGTGAATGAGCGTGATCGTATTGTGCATGGTTTACAACAGAAAAAGAAAATGGTCATGACTCATGAAGATGAAGAGCATTATAAGAACGCTACGGATTGCTACATTTGTCATGAGCCTCTAGGAGCAGATCATGTGAGAGATCATGACCATATCAATGGTAAATACAGCGGAGCTGCACATAGTCAATGCAATTTACAATTTCGACTTCGAAAGGATAAGCAGGATGTTGAAGATTCTTTCATCATTCCTGTGTTTTTCCACAATTTACGAGGCTATGACAGCCATTTGATCATGGAAGAAATTGGAAAGTTCAAAAATGAGACAATTACAGTCATTCCCAACACCGTTGAGAAATATATTGCATTCACCATGAGCAATCTGAAATTTACAGACAGTTATCAGTTCATGAGTACTTCTCTACAGAAGTTAGTATCCAACTTGGCGGCAGAAGGGAAAGACAACTTTTATAACATGACGTCACACATTCACGATAGTGACCAACAAGATTTACTGTTGAGAAAGGGAGTGTACCCTTATGATTACGTGGATGAGCCATCCAAGTTTGCTGAAACACAACTACCGTCCAAGGACAAGTTTTACAGTCTGCTCAGTGAAGAAGACATTAGCGATGAGGATTATGCGCATGCGCAGAAGGTGTGGGAGACATTCCACTGTACTACATTTGGCGAATACCATGACTTGTACCTGAAATCAGATGTATTGCTGCTGGCTGACGTGTTTGAAAACTTTCGTCACGTATGTCTCAACACGTATGAATTAGATCCTGCTCACTACTATACAGCGCCAGGACTGTCCTGGGATGCCATGTTGAAAGCGACAAAGGTGAAATTGGAATTGATTAACGACATTGACATGTACCAAATGGTTGAACAAGGTCTACGTGGAGGAATATCTGTCATCACACACAAGTATGCGAAAGCAAATAACCCCTACGTAGCAGATTACGATCCCTTGAAACCGACCAACTACTTGACGTACCTGGATGCAAACAACTTGTATGGCTGGGCCATGTCGCAAAGCATGCCGGAAAGTGGATTTATGTGGGTGAGCGAGCCAGAATCTATTAACTTCATGGATGTGGATGAAGATGACGAGATTGGATACATTTTAGAGGTGGATTTGGAATACCCACAAGCCAATCATGATCGTCATAATCACTATCCAGTGGCTGCAGAACGGAAAAGTATCAAAGTGGGAGAATTGTCGGACCATAGTCAGAAGCTACGGAAAGATCTGAACATGTAAGGTAAACCTAGTGAAAAGCTCATTCCTAACTTGTGTTACAAGAAGAAATATGTGCTTCATTATAGAAATTTACAACAGTATGTCTCACTGGGATTGAAAGTCACTAAGGTGCATCGTGCCATCATGTTTGCACAGAGCAAATGGTTGGAGAAATACATCTCATTAAATACGGAAAAGAGAAAGTTGGCCAAGAACCCGTTTGAGAAAGACTTTTTCAAATTGATGAACAACTCTGTGTTTGGCAAAACTATGGAAAATGTGAGAAAGCGCATGAATGTTGAGCTTGTTTACCAGGAAAAGCGGTTCAAGAATCTTGTAGCCCAACCTTCATTCCACAAAATCAAAATTTTCAACGAAGATTTGACCGCGGTACATTTGCGCAAAGTGGATCTGCTTCTGGATAAACCCATTCAAGTCGGCTTCACCATTCTCGACCTCAGCAAGGTGGTCATGTTTCACTTTCATTACAACTACATCATGACCAAGTATCCCGAGGCCAAGTTGTTGTTTAACGACACCGACATTCTATGTTACGACATAGAAACGGACGATATCTACAAGGATATGCAGGAAGATGCTGACTTGTTCGACACAAGTGACTATCCTTCAGATCATTTCCTGCATTTCAACATGAACAAGAACGTGCTTGGGAAAATGAAAGATGAGACGGCGGGCATTCCCATTGAAGAGTTTGTTGGACTTCGGCCGAAAATGTATAGTATGATGTATGGTGGGAAAGAAAAACGTACGGCCAAAGGCATCACTCGCGCGTGTCAAAGACGTATGAAACATCACCAGTACAGAGACAGTTTGTTCAACCAAACGCAAACGATAACCACAGGGCACATCATTCGAAGTCATGACCACCACATCTTCTCGGAGAAGTTGAGGAAAGTGGCTCTCTCTCCTTTTGATGACAAGCGATATGTGATGAGTGATGGCTATTCCACTTTGGCGCATGGGCATTACAGTATATAAGGGGGAGACACTTCAACTTTAGAGTTAGTTGAGGTGTGAACACTGAAGCGTCAACATGAATCGGAAAAGATCTGCAACAACGGATATGGATACTCTTGCTGATACAGTGAAAGACATGAATGTGAAACATTCTGACAATACCATCAAGAAATTAAAAGTGGAGACGGCGACGGCGACGGCACCAACACCACAGTCGTGGGATGGAATGCTTTCTCTAGGCAATGGAAAGTATATCAAGATTATGAAACAAAGTAATGAAGGTGTGGTAAACATTCGCAAATACCTCAGAGATGAGGGGACTGGAAAAAACCGTCCAACGAAAAAGGGAATTTTGCTGACAATACCTGAATGGAAAATGATGAAGAAGCAGGTGAAAGAAGTGGATAAAAGGCTTCGCAGACAAGACGACAAGTCATAACAAGGTAACAATCATGAATGCACTCATGTTGGACGATGGTGTTTACCTTAAAGTTAATGAGAGGAATGAAGTGATGATGGGTTCTCGGAGAAGTTCTGCTTATCGGTTTAAACCTGAAGTGTGGAAAGACTTTAAAAACATACCGCTTGAACCTGGGTTTGAACGCAGACTTGAAAATAAACTGGAAGTGACGGTGGCTGAATATGATTCTAAGATACGTGTGACATTCTGTAGAAATCTTTTACAGGATTATCCAAAGGATTATAAGGGAGTTGTGCCAGATACACCTTATGCACAGTTGATCTTCTTTGATATCAAGAACTGGCACGCAGCCTTACGATTCCTAGAAGCGATACAACATCCGCTGTTCAACATCATCCGAGTATAAAAGATGGAAGACTATGTGTTGGATTATGAACCCATGACATATGGATTCTCATACATGAGAAACTTATGTGATGATATTGTGCTACGACATTTTGGAAAGTTTATCATACTATCGCTTGACGACCAATCTGTGTTGAAGGATCATCTAGACAAGTTGAGAATACCCGGCTTTCTGCTTCACCTTTCAAATGAATTAGAAGTGCGTGTGACTGAGAACGGTCTAGACGTGTTTGTACAATTTCGCCAATATGACGAGCTTACAGAAGACTGCGACATCATCACCCTCAGCACAGTGGAATGGAACGCGCTGTTGCAAGCATTGGATTGGAAGGAACCTGACGCTTGAATTCAAAGAAACAGAAATATGGCTTATGCGGGGTACCAAATCCATTGAGCTGCCACAACCTATGCGCGTGATAGACATTGACATAAATGAAGAAGGATATGAACTGAAACTGTCTGAACATGTAACTGTGAAAGTGATAAAGTTTGGTGATGTGCGTTATGTGAGCTTTCATAGCATTTACAAACACGGATGTAATGTCTATTATACCTATATCAATTTAGATTCTAATGAATGGCATGCATTCATGAATGTATTGAAAAATGACTGTGTTTGTAAATAAAAAGTTTGTAAATAGTGTAAATGGACTTTGTAGTTAAGAGTTTGTAAATAGACTTTGTAAACTTTGTAAATAGAATTTGTAAATAAAAGTTTGTAGTTAAGAATTTGTAAATAGTGTAAATAGAATTTGTAAATAGTGTAAATAGCGTTTGTAGTTAAGAGTTTGTAAATAGTGTTTGTAAACTTTGTAAATAGTGTTTGTAAACTTTGTAAATAGTGTTTGTAGTTAAGAATTTGTAAATAAACGTATGTACAACACAATAAACAAGACAGTTGTTTGAAACTTGGTTTGTTTTATTTAACAACAACAACTTAACTAATATAACAACAACTTAACTACAACTTAACTAATATAACAACAACAACATTAATAAAACAATGGTTTATAATGTCTATATACAAAATCCTTTACAATAAAATCACCATCCTTTTTTTTTAATATATTCACAATATCAAACATACTCTGACCTCGAGCTCTATGTAATATATAATATACACAATAAAAACCACATGATGATGATATTGGCGTTTGTAATGAGATAGAATTATACATATAGTCATTTCTTAAAAACATGTCTAAACGATCATCGAGAGGGAACAGTCCATAAGAGTCAAAATATTCCACAGGGTCTTTATCATAATACACTGCCACCCAATGTTCTCCTGGTTCATCTTGATCGTCTGTGTTGATCACATAGGCGCCGCGTTGTAAAGACGGTAACTGGTCCATGGCAAACACGCCTTGAAACAAGTCTTTGGTCATGACATCATGACTCAATATGGCATCAATCTGCTTCGTGTTCATGACTGGTAGTCGAATTGAATGCTACGATTTGCACTGATCTCAATAATGTTGTCAAATTCAGCATAGACAATGACATTGATTGTAGGTTGCAAAGCCGTAGCAAAGTTCATTTCTAGCCGCAAATTCCCATGCTTGATCAGGGGGAAATGATCATCGCCATCATAATCCGGTGTTAAGTCAAACGAAAATAAAGCATAACCTCTAGGCCAATCTTCCCGTTTTATAATGGAACTTTTCTCACCATTCAACCGATCAAACGATTTGTAAAGCGTTTCAAAAGCGTCCAGATATTTGTTCTGTGTAATGTCAAGCTTGAGAGGTTTGGATAGAACTGGTTCACCATCCGTGTACAGTTGCATATAGTCCAGATCAAAATGTTTGAAATCATATGGATTCCTCAATACTGATCCACCAAAAGCTTCATTATGAACCAGACCAATGACAATACGATTTGGTAATTGACCCAAAAAGATGTTATCTTTCACAAAAGACTGAAATCCTGCTGGAATAGCTAAGACTTTACATTCTTTTCTAGTGATGATGATCTTGGCAGGACTTTTCATCAATGCATCTGTATGTCCTAACTGAATACCTGGACTCACCCTCACTTTGCGAATGGTTAAAAATGCCTCTTTCACTTCTACCTTATAGGTATTATCTGCAGCCATCAATACATAGTCATCTTTTTGTCTATGGAAACTGATGCCATTCGGAAGATAACGATCCTGCTCAAACAAATCTATCCTTAAACCACCAGTAAGCATAACATCACGGCTAAGACGAGTATGCAAATAACGATGATGTAAACCATTGTTTCCTTGCTCAGCCAAGTCACCGCCGTCGGCATTGACATGAAACCCGGATACATATTGTTCATGATTAGATCTTTTCACCTCATAACTATTCATTGACCCAGCAGTATCCTTGTACATGAGACGCATAGAGCGCTCAGAATGCAGACTTTCTTCCGAATCATGGATGAGATGAGAGATAATGCTGGTATAACCATGAGTATTGTTGCTATGAGAAACCAGTCGATCATTCAGAAACAATTCAATATTAGACCATAACCCATTAAACACATCATTGATGCAAGAGACATTATCATCTGCGCCACACTCTGTTCCATCGGCCTTTAGAATGCGACATACAATATGAAGTTTGCTGTTCTTTAAATCTAGATATTCTTCTGTACTCGCAGGAATGTAGAATTCTATTGGAGCGCCTTCTCTAATGCTTGTAAGTGGTTGATAGTCGACATTATAACTTTTCTCTACAGCAGTTTGCGTTGGTGGTACGTGAAACCATTCCAATGGAGAAAGACTACATTCCCACGAATGATTATGAATGAGAGACATTTTTTTTTCTTTAAAAAATATCTTTGCGATATTTTGATGTTATCCGTCTGGCTGTTTTTCGTCTTCTGGCACGTTTCGTCGGTTGCACACGCTTTTGTTCTCCAAACACACGTTCTGCTACTCGACCCGTCACATCTTTCGCGACATTCTTTGCAGCCTTCTTAAGATGTGGCGCAACGATCTTAGCCCCAGCCTTAAGTAGTGGAATAGCTTTGCGAGCCAATGATCCCAGTATGGAACCAATACCATCGCCATATTGGATTCGCGCTCCTTTGAATCCTGGTAATTCCCCGCCCACTTGACGAAGAAAATGGTTGCGATATGCAGACGGATCGTGTGTATAAGCTTTCATAATGCTTTTGGTCGAAAATGAAGTTTACAGATCACCTTTCCAGTTTGAAATGGAACATTATAGCCTGTGTCGTCCTTAATATTCATTTCTATCACGTCAAATTTGGACGTGTTTACAGGAACATAATGCGGTTCGCCGAACGTTTTCATGATAATATCTCCATCATGGCCTTGTATGCCAACAGAACGTAGTAAGGGAACATAATAATCACCAACAACCTGTGGTTCACAAATGCTACAATACACATAAAGTGTATAAAACCCCTGTTTCACATCAGCTTTATGGTCAGCTGTACATGTTTCAGTATACCAGTGATCTGGGATAAATCCTAAAATCTCAGCTAATCCAGTGGAAAAGGACACTTCATAGCCATAATCGAGAAATAGAAAAACGCGTCGTCTAATTTTATCATACTTTATTCGAATAGCTTCTGTAAGATTCAGAGCATTAGTCGCTTCTTCATTGACTGCCTCACATAGTTCTTGTATGGTTCTATAGTACCCATAAGGAATATCGAGAGTGCTAAGAACAGGATCATCGAATAGTTGTTGTCGATACTGAATAGAATAGTCCATGTCATGTCTCATCGTTGTCCATGTATGTGGATATTGAATTTCAGCTAAAGCCACTTCATATTTTCCATTCAGATAGATGGTTCGAGGCATACGAATTTGATAATTCGAAGCCTTGTTGTTGGGAGAATAGGTCATACTCGCATTGCTAGGCAAAGTGATGTAAAAGCTTGTCGACTCCATGATGGACGGGAACTAAATGGTATAGGTGCGTTGACGTTGCCTATATACTTCACGATAGCGCGCGCCATTCGACCAAGTATGCAAAGTCTCATCCTCTTTTACATCATGATGATGATCTACATTATCTATAACTTCTCCTTCACAAAACGCACTTATACATCTTATTTTTACAGGAATAGTTGTGTCTTGACAACAACAACATAGCTCTTTCAGCCATGTTAAAAATTTTCCCATCCTTCAGGAAACTGTCTTTGTTGACGTTGTTTCATTTCTGTTGTAATGTCGTCACGAGTGGTCTTTTTACTAAACATTGTTTTTGGAATATTAGCATCTACAATTTCCTGGATAAACGGATGCCAACCATGTGGTGGTATGGCTCGTTCTTTTCTTCTTGTCGCCACCAATGCTTCTTTCATCAAATCAACCATGTTGGAATTTGTGATAATATCGCCCGTTTTCAACACAAGTTCATTCTTCTCTGTCCATTTAACACCATGTTTCTTCAGTTCTGCTAAAAGTTGTGTTACTTTTCCATGATAGATAGGTTGAAAATGACTTAACACTAGCTTTTCTGGCTTTTCAGGTGATGATGATGATGATGATGATGATGATGATGATTATGATGATGATGATGATGATGATGATGATGATGATGATGATGATGATGATGATGATGATGATGATGATGATGATGATGATGATGATGAGGGCTTTTGCTGCCTAGACTGACTTGTTCGTAAATGACGACCAAGAAGTTGAGACATTTCTATAGCCTTTTCACGTGTTCGTTTCCCACGTAAAAGTGTATTGACTTTTGTTTTGATATCATTTTTCTTTTCTAACAAGAGCTTGTATTCATATTCAGGAATGAGAACAATTTCATCGTATGTTTCATTTTAACAGAAGTTTGGCTAACAAGGGTAATGCCAATCTGGCAATAGCTCCAATGAATCCTCCTTTCTGATTAATCAACTTCTTTTTTCGTCGAAGTGATATCTTCTTATCTGCTAGAGTACGTAGCGTATGACGTCCACGTTTAAATTCCTTAAACCGTTTTGAGCTTAAGGTTAAATGTCCTTGCAATATATTCAAACAAATTTCAAACAAGCTTGTTAATTCCTCTTTTGTAGCTTGCTGTAGCAAGGATTTACGTCGTTTAGGCCCACTGCGTGCAAGCAAGTGAAGAAACGGTTGGTTCGCTCGAATACGTTTAGACATCTTGACTGCGAATGGTCAAATGAGTTGGCTCTTGTTCATACACTGCTTTATCAATATATACATAATGTGTATCTTTTGGTAAAATGCCTGTACGAATACGTAGTTGATCATTTGTCTTTGGTTTTAAATCAATGAATAAATAACCATGAGGTTTGCTGGTAGCATCTTGATAGGCTTCTATGAGAAATTGAGATCTTCCAGGATACATTTGTCGTGCTAATGTACTAATTTGTTGACTATCTCTAGGATTTTTAAACAGAATGATATAATGTGTATTCAAACTAATATTTCGCATCTCTTTCCCATGATGGAATAAATTATGTACAATAAAAATAATGCTTAGATTTTGATGACTGCTGCCAACACTAAAGAGACGTGTCATACGCTCATCACTATGACATTTAGTCATTAAGTCATCAATGATAAGTAAGTTTGGTTTCTTCGGGTTAAAACGCTCTTCAATGTCATCTGGAATGCCTTGGTAAAATTCCACGCCTTTCATTCCCTTGTACAAAGGCTGATCTGCTGCATAGAGCCATAAAATGCTTTTTGGAGAGGGTTGAATCAACTTTTGTTCTAGAATTTCCTTCACCAGAGACGTTTTGCCACTGCCTGTAGGTCCAGAGACCAAACATGTAAATGGATGCTTCATTGTTGAATGTCTGTTTCTTTCACCCAACTGTTAAACTTGTTTGGCCAACCTAACCACTTGACAAATAATTCTTTCACACCTCCTCGTCTTTTACGTGTTTTCAAGACTTTTTCAATTCTATAAATAGATTCAATATCTTTGGTCACTTTCTGCAGTTCTTCTTCATAGAAATGTCCATCAATATCTTCGTCTAAAAAGTCTTTCACACGATACAAATGTATTCCTTGCTTCTTACAACGATGTGTGACAATGAAGACTTCTTGCGTCCATTTGATGTGATAATCGCGTTGAAACACGTATTTAATGTGGGAAATGCGAACATGATCGCCAATGTTAAATTTGTACTTCTTCTTCTTCGGTTTCAATTTCAGTTTGTCGACATACATATACTTCCACACTTTTGATTCGTTGTCTTTACTAATCTCGGCTGGAGCATATTTATTAGGAAGAGAACCATGAGGTCTATGGTTCTAATTGTACACAAGTCTGGAAGAATGTCTAAGTAACGGTAAGTTTGATTATGTAGAAAATTCCCTTTAGAGTACGAATGACTCTTTCAGCAAAGTTGGCTTTGGTTTCATTCTTTGTGGTATAAGCATGAATTCCTTCTTTCTTCAAAAATGCTTTAACCCATCTGTTTTTAAATTCTGTTCCTTTATCAGACCTTAGAGTTCGCGGTCTTCGTCGTGTGTCATGAAAAATCTTTTGGAAAGCTTGTATGACGCTGGTATGTGATTTATTAGGTATTGGCTGTACCCAGACATATTTGGAAAACACATCAATGACAATGAGTAAAAAGCGTATGTCATCATTATAGGGAGCTATGTTTCCCATATCAGCCAAATCAATATCCCACATGTCATCAATACCACGTGTAATGACACGTTGTCTTTTGAACCTGTATTTGACAGGTTGTAGTAAACTGAAAGCATCTTGGTCCTGCAGCCATTTCTTCACTTGTGACTGTGTGACGGGTTGATTATGTTTTCTTAAGATGTGATACAGTTTGTAAGGACCAGCAAATGCTCCAGGCTGTCCAGGTTTGAAGTAAATATCAGTCAAGTAGTCTTTCCACGTCGACATGATGAATGAAAAAACACGTCTGAACAGAACAGCTTTTATTTTTATAACTCAACCAACATCACTTAACTAACATAGTAACTTAACTAACATGTATTTATAACTAACATGTATTTATAACTAACATATATTTACAGATCAACTATAGATACAATGGTATGAATAACTGGAGACCATTGGTCTTCAATGAACACTAACCAATGACTGAGTTCATCTAATGTAATAGCATCTACACCATATTTCTCACAACGTTGATTTGCATTCTCTAACACTTTATCTAAATGAATGTAATATTTAGCTTCATTCCAATATGTATAAACACATGCGGTATGACAAGTATGTTCTTGACATTCTTCATGTTGACAAGCAGGACAGACTAAATATGCAAACTTTTTTACAGCGGATAACATTTCTTCACAATAAGCTTTTTGCACAATATATTGTCTCAGTGTCATGTCCGCCATTATGCAGTCTTGTGAGTCTTGCAATGCAGCACAAGTCTGTCAGGTTTAGCAAGTTATGCTGCTCCGGCAATGTAGCACAAGTCTGTCAGGTTTAGCAAGTTATGCTGCTCCGGCAATGCAGCATAAGTCTGTCAAGTTCAGCAAGTTTTTTCCAGTTGCTGTTCACTTAACACACTTCTCCATGTTCACACGTCTGCACATCAAGTCTCACACAACAGTTCTAACAACTTTCCCATAATATTCTGACCAGGATATCCAGATGACACTTGTTTCACACCAGCTCCCCACCAATGATCATACGTTGCTTCAACTAAAGTTTTGTCTTTACATTTTTTCAACTTGTTGCGAAACAATACACACTGATTCCATTTGACTTGTAAAACATCTTGCATTTTACTTCTCTTTATTGTATGCCATAAAGGATATGGCTTTATCCCTTTAGCAATACGTTTCGCTTCATATCCATTTCTGGATGACACAATGGCTGAAGCAATATCTGGACGGTGATGAAAAGCTGCTTTCTCATATTGATACAACGCTTCACTTGAGTTGAACACATATCCATACTTTTCAAGTCGTGTTGGAAACATGTTTGAAAGAACGTCCTTGTGACCACTGAATAGTACAAGATTCTCCATGTTGACTTTGTTTCTGTTGTTTTATTCTGACATGTCGGTTTCTTCCTGTAATAAAATATCTTTTAATATATTTGCTGCCTCATCTATCATGTTCTTTCTTTGTTTACGTTGAAACCACTCACATAAAACTAAATTTGCTAGTAAGAAAAACATTGTTATCAATTCACTATGTTGTTACAAAGATGATTAAAAGGTTCTCTTACTTGATAAAGCTGCTCGGTTTCCTCTTCTTCTTTACAACAATCTCTCAAATGATCAACTACGGTGAAATATACTTCAACATCAGTACGAGCAGAATAAAGCGCAGAATCAAAGTCAAAGTCAGGATCTTCTTCTATTCCAATTTTATGACATTCTCCAAGAAATCTTGAATGCAGTTCAATCACATCAAAACTATGATGTACAACATCCTAAAAAGCATCCAAATGGTAAAGTTGATAGTCTGGAGTGCCACAGCTAGCAAGTTTAGCAATCATCAAGTCAATATAAGCATTTTTAAAACATGCGTCCATCTTGTTTCAGTGTCACTTTTACTTTGCTTCACTGACTTTAAGTACTCCACACTTGCCGCAGAAGTAGTTTGGTTCACACAACTTGCAATTATACTTGTGGCAGTGGCAATGATAATTTTCCACATATCCACAAGCACCACAATACTCGCAGGTAAGTCCCAGTTGATTTTGCACATTCATGTTCTCCAACTGAACTTCAGCCAGTCTTTTCTTGGATAGCTTTGACACCTTCATCCGACCATCCTTTTGCAGCTTGATGATTGTTTTCTTGTCATGACATTCCTCACATGGTGATAGGGCTGAGTTGATGTTGTCCATCACCTGAAGCAGTGTCTCCCATTCACCATCATTCATGTTGATGTGATGTGTGTATTCTTTCCCTTCAAACCGTGACGTGCGCACAAAACTCACATAACGCATATCCAAGTATGAAATGACTTCAAGCCACTTCGTTTGCGTTAAGTACAGTTTGAAGCCAATGTCGCGTAAATTTTTCAAGCTCTGGCACACAATCTTCCACAAAGATGGTGAATAAGCACACCATCTCTCTCCACGTGTGATGCGTAGAAATGGCCCATATTCTCCATGCTCCACAGTAATGGTTAAGTTAGCACTAATTTTAAAGCTGCTTGTCTTGTTCTCCATGGCTGCTACAATGTACTGATGATCCACTCCCTGCAACTGTCTGCTGAGAAATGACTTCACTCTGCTGAGTCCACTCCCTTTTATACCCAACTGTCTGCTGAGTCAGCAAACAACTTGCAAAGTTTTGAATTCACTTCAACTCGTCCATGGTTGAATCGAACAAGCTCTGATACATTATCTGGAACACCATCATCATAATGTAAAATGATTCTTGCAGCTACATCTAACATGAGCTCAACTGCCCAAATTGTATTCACGTTGATAAATGCTGAATCAATGTCGTAAGTTAACGGTAAATGTAGATCTTCACATTCACGTAGAAACGAGCGGATGAAACGATCTCTTGGAATGGTCTTTCCAACAGCTTCCCAATGCTGATGTAAGTTCTTCACTTGCAGCATCCAATCCGATTCAAAAGCAGGAAGCTTTGAAAACACAGTCAGCATAGGGGGGGGGGGGGGGGGGGGGGTCGGTCGACCCAAAAAATGAAAAATGTTCAGAATCGTCTGAAACGAATAAATATGCAAAAATCACAATTTCGAGGGGGGGGGGGGGGGTCGGTCGACCCAAAAAATGAAAAATGGTCAGAATCGTCTGAAACGGATAAATATGCAAAAATCACAATTTCAAGGGGGGGGGGGGGGGTCGGTCGACCCAAAAAATGAAAAATGTTCAGAATCGTCTGAAACGAATAAATATGCAAAAATCACAATTTCGAGGGGGGGGGGGGTCGGTCGACCCAAAAAAAAATGAAAAATGTTCAGAATCGTCTGAAACGGATAAATATGCAAAAATCACAATTTCGAGGGGGGGCGGTCGACCCAAAAAATGAAAAATGTTCAGAATCGTCTGAAACGAATAAATATGCAAAAATCACAATTTCGAGGGGGGGGGGGGGGTCATCACTTTTTAGGGTCTGTTGCCGATTGACTTCGGAAATGAAAGCTGGCTTCATTGACTTCGACGATCATCGACTGCGCCAAAACTCTCATGCAAACCCTAGGAAGCCACCACACAGCATGACGTCATTATGACCTCATTATGACGTCATGGATGGCCGCGCCTATCCTAACGCTTATCGTGACGTCACTTCCGGTCAAGACATGATGACGTCACTTCCAGACATGATGACGTCACTTCCGGTCCAGACAACACTTCCGGTCTAGACAACACTTCCGGTCCAGACAACACTTCCGGTCCAGACGCTATGACGTCACTTCCAGACAGTATGACGTCACAAAGTGTGGTGAAACTGTCCTTTCCCTACTACTTATTCTACATTCAGAGATGTGAAAATTGTTAACAAACTGCAATATCATCTACCTTCCGTTTTAAGTTTTCATTCCAAGTGGGGCTAATTCGCTGTGCGAATTTCGGTCTAGTTTTAGTTCATTTCGAAAGTCGATCACTACTGTTGATTGTACCGTATATCGAAAACGTATGTCAACTTGGCATACCAATGTTTCAACAGATGTCGTCTGCGCAAGAGGTGGTGCCGATTGTCACAATCGGAACCTGGATATGTCTTTGTTGAACGTCTGTTGTCACCACGCTAGATAAAGATCAGCGTCTGAATTCACACGTTTTCCCCCTGATGTCACGTGACGCGCGATTTCTCGTGTGTTACAGTATGCTCGAGATGTTGCGAGACACGGGGGACCATTCCACCGACCATTTACCTTCACGTTTTAGCCGAACGAAAACGAGCTGGATACACACTGGGAAAGATCGCTCCTCCCCCCCAGCCATCCCCCACTTTTTGTTCGCAATCAGCTTTTGTTTGTTTGTTTGTTTTTGTTTTAATTTGCTCCAAATTTGCCTTCCAATCCTCCTTGCCCCCTCTCCTGTATAAAGTTTCAACGACCACCTCAGATCAGTTAGAAATGATCAATAAAAAAGAACTTACAGTTGGCATTCGCAGGTGCAAATCTCATGGAACACTTTACGCCACAGGAATCGTGCCCATATATGGATCATCTATAGTGTACTTCATAGCACACTTATATGGGGATCGCGCCATGTGATCTTTTATATGATCCATGTGGTGTTTGCCAGAGCTCCACTGTCCTTGCCCCCCCCCCCACCCCACCCCTTTCCACGTGTGCGCATTGAAAACCTGCAATCCATTATGCGTTAATCAACTAATTACCAGGTTGGCTATGGCTCGAGGGGGCCAGTATATGTCATGTGTATTATGTCGACGTTCTGAATATGCGCCGTAATGTTTTGTTTAGGGTGGGTGTGTTAGTAACATGTAGTCTACGGACATAGTTCTTTTTTTTTTAAAGTGTCCTAATGGGCAATTATACAGCGCCGCTTTGATATAACAAGGACTAACTGATGGTAATATTGTGATGATTGTATAATTCCAACTGCAGAGATAATAAGTTTACAATGATGGGTGGATAAAACAGGTGGGTTTATGTTATACTCGCCTCGTGATTCGATCACTGGATATCTACATGTAAAAGTGATTTTTAAGCAAGTGTGGATTACCCACTCCTTTACCTACCACTTTGATTATTGGCTCACGTTTTCTTCATGGAAAAACGTGGTAAAATAAATGAAATATTGAAGACCTGTGAACCGTGTTTTTATATACAAGAGAATATGATTTCGGAGGGGGAGGGGGTGGGGGCGGGGTGTTGAGAGGAGGGCAACCATATCTTTTGCCATCATCTGTGTTGCTATGTTTGTGAAAAAACGGGGTAAGGGAGTAGTTTTGGGGTCAGACGCTGTCCAACGCTGTGTGCAAAAAAAGCAAAAAAAAAAAAAAAAAAAGAAGCAGGTGTGTGTGTGTGGGGGGGGGGGGGTCCTTTTATCGGATGCTTCTTGTTTCCCGCAACGAATAATAATAATAATAATAATAATTCTTAAAAACTGAAAACGGGGCGTACTTTGGTCTGTGTTTCTAGGCTGTGTTTACATTGACGTGCGTTGTAGCGGAACCTAGCTGCACTCAAAATCTCTGGAATTTTTGGGAAAAGGGGTGTTTGATGAATGATAGAATTTAATTCCACGGTTGGTGGCTAAATTTAAAGTAATGTTCGCGTTAGGTTCAACACACTACCCACTCACTCCCCTTCCCCTTTCACAAACAGACACACACACAGAAACTACCCCCCTCACACACACACATATCTCCGTCCCATACACGCACACACACATACACACACACACACACACACACACACACACACACACACACAAACACCCACATACATTTTAAACAACTTACGCATGTGCTCGGTCACAAGTTATCAACATACGCTATATGCACCCCGAAGCAATTTACACAATTTCACGCATTTATTATATTAAGCCGGCCCTCATGTCACCGGACATTCTTGTTCTGGTCATAATATTTTACTTCTTGTTATTGACAGGAAAGCCAAGTGACGTTTTGCGCAAAAAAAGAAAGCGGATACGATTAAAACATGGGATCCGGAGCTAGCCACTCCCAAACGGAAGCAAACAATGGTCTATTCCCAGTTAAAGTGAAAACCAGTACCAAAGCAACACAGACGGTTCGTGAACCAGGCGTTGCCATAGCAACGCAAACCGATGCTGCAGAGAAAGCGGCGCCAACTCAACCGGAAGTGGAAACCACGAAGAAACAAGAACCGATTGTTGGCAAAAAACCGGAAGCGGATGACGAAGGCGAATCCGATTCGGACACGATTAGCCTGACATCCATCTCATCGGTTGCCTCCATATTTCAGGTGCCACTGAAAGAGGGATTAGAGAGAGTTCGTTCAACAGTAGAATCCCTTAAAAAGCGGGATGATTATCTCAACGAGAATGCCATTACGGATCTGTTATTTTTGCTGAATTGCACCCCGAATCTGGATACGACGGGCAAGCGAGACAAGCGTGCAAGGCGCTACGTGGAGGAGATGATCAAATGTGGTGTCATTGATTTGGTTGTCAAGGTGACGCGCAGGTATATGCCGCAGGCGTTGTTGGCCAAAAACGATACCGATTTCCCGTACTTGAACTTGAGTCTCGTTTTGAGTTTTGTTATGAATGGCGTAAGCTTAAGTATGAAACTGTGTGAGGAAGTGAAAAGAACTGGATTTTACGGAGATCTGTTTAAATTGCTTGACGCGGAGCGAGTACGACCGGAAAATAACGATCAATACAAACGAACGGACGGAAAGTATGAGCTATGGGGAAACATGGTGACGGTGGCAATCATCGCACTGCAGATCTGCATCCAGAAACTATACTTACGTGAGGAGTACCGTAGCTGTGCCGCTGTGCGTATTTTCGATATGTACCGTAAATGCGCAAACGATGTTTTTAAATCCATGGGGGAGCTAGGGTTCGCCTGTGTTGTCATGGAAACGGAAAAGGATCTGATGGTGATAGATCAGGAGGGAATTGACACATTTAAAGATATTCTCAAAACAGCCATGGACTCGAAAGGAAAAACCGGAGGTGGTTCGTTTGACATGGTCTTCCAAGTTGATCGTATTATCGATGCGATGAACCAATTAGCGATCAGCGATGCGAATAAGGTGAAGTTTGCAGAACACGGACTTTTGCCCGTCTACGTGGAATTATTGGACGCAGAGAAAAGTACAGAACAAGAGCTGATTGTGGCCACCAAAGGGCTCTATCTTTTGGCATTCAAGGTCATGGACAAGTTGCAAAAAGAACCCGGCTGTATCGAAGGTAATTAAGTTAATTCACACTAATAAATAAATAAATAAAATAAAATTGAGTTTCTTGCAATGAGTTGCTATCTACTGTGTATTGTGTATAAATCTCTAACTACACAGTAAACATGACCCACTTGCATGCGTCATTATGACGTCAGGTCGCAGGATTTTTTTCGTGTTTAAAGTTTTATTAGGAAGACTAAGTGCTTTAAATAATTTGGCTTTGTTGATTTGTTGTTTCTTCATTCAATGAGACGTATCATTTCGAAAAAAATTCAAGTCACATTAATTCGATATAGAAAATAGGAATTTGCAGAACTTATCTGAAAGCAATAACGAAAAACGGCCAAAAGCGTGACGTAGCAATAATGTTGTTAAAAAAAATAACATCACTGACGCGGAGTGATCAAAATTTATACATCAGTTGACAGAAAGTAGGGCATCACTTAAAAAATGTTTGAAATAACTGATTTTAACTGGAGCCTTGTTGTTTTGTCATTAACGTCGGGTATCGGCATTGTTACAAAAACGATCAAATTTCAGCCAGCATAATTACATCCGACTGGCGTACGTCATAATGGCGTTCGTGTCGGCGTATCCGACATATCAAATTCGTGTCGGCGTATCCGACATATCAAATTCGTGTCGGCGTATCTGACATATCAAATTCGTGTCGGCGTATCCGACATATCAAATTCGTGTCGGCGTATCCGACATATCAAATTCGTGTCGGCGTATCCGACATATCAAATTCGTGTCGGCGTATCCGACATATCAAATTCGTGTCGGCGTATCCGACATATCAAATTCGTGTCGGCGTATCCGACATATCAAATTCGTGTCGGCGTATCCGACATATCAAATTCGTGTCGACATCTCCCCATCTTCGTGGGCAGATGTCAAATACCTCCCCAAAGTCGAACAGAATTAGACTCGATACTTGCGGATGATTTTGGACACCACCAACCCCCCCGGGAACAGGCGGTCTCCCCCCTGGCGCTTTCCCCCCCGGCGGTTTCCCCCCGGCGATTTCCCCCTGGCGGTCTCCCCCCCCTAGGCGGTCTCCCCCCTGTCCTCTCCCCCCCCCCACCCACGGCAGATTTTTTTAAACTTACATCAGCAAAACTTGTACATTTCACTCCTTTTTTCCCTTCTCCCCCTTCAAACTTGCTTTCCTTATTGATGTATGAAGAAGAAAGGGTTATTGATGTTTCTTTAATCTGTTTAATTAAGTGATTGATAAATTGAATTTTTGACCGAATCAATGAAACGTCGGATCAACTGTTATGCTCATTGCATGCACAAGAATTTCAATTGTTTATTAGCCTTCATCGCCAGAGTAGGCTACTGATGATAATGTTTTCCGGAGTAGTTTGGTTTATTTATGGATATCAGATTTGCGTCCGGAGAACGTAAATGGTTGTATAAAAGCTCACCAAAAGTAGCCAAATTATCACATCAACATGGAATTCATTACGACTATACGAGGAATGCAGTAAGGTGGTGACACAGTAAAGCTGGTGATCTGTAGATTAAATTTTGTGATCACATTTGAAACATCAGTTTACATAAGTGTTTGATTGTAATTTCGTAATTCTATTTTAAAGCAGATTAATTTCCTAGTGATAAGTATGTAAAAGTAGATGAAAGGTGAGGTTGAAAATTAAAAAAGGAATGAAATGTACAAGTTTTGCTGATTTAAGTTTTACTAACTAAAAAAAATCTGCCATGGGGGGGGGGGGGAGAGAAGGACGGGGGGGAGTCAGCCTACGGGGGGAGATCACCAGGGGGCAGTTGGCAGGGGGGAGTCCGCCGGGGGGCGGGAGACCGCCGGGGGGGAGACCGCCGGGGGGGAGACCGCCTAGACCTACCCCCCCTACCCCTCCTCCCATCTCCACCCCCCTCGTGACCGAAACCTGTATCCGCCGTGATATCTGTTCTGATGCAGTAATGACCAGGTGCTACTGTACTTGTACTGAATATGTACCGTATTTTTATACTGTACTAATGCAGTAATGACCAGGTGCTACTGTACTTGTACTGAATATGTACTGTATTTTTATACTGTACTAATGCAGTAATGACCAGGTGCTACTGTACTTGTACTGAATATGTACTGCATTTCTGTGCTGTTCTGATGCAGTAATGACCAGGTGCTACTGTACTTGTACTGAATATGTACTGCATTTCTGTGCTGTACTGATGCAGTAATGGCCAGGTGCTACTATACTTGTATTGAATATGTACTGCATTTCTGTGCTGTTCTGATGCAGTAATGACCAGGTGCTACTGTACTTGTACTGAATATGTACTGCATTTCTGTGCTGTTTGCTCAGGGCTGAAGAAGCTTGCAGAGAGTAGTCCCATCAAGGAGGTTCAGGATCAAGCCAAGGGAGCGCTGTGGATCATTGAGAGCAAAGGCGAAAGCGTGCACCAGGAGCTCGTGCGGCGGGAAAAGAGCAAAGGTGGGAGTCTGAACCACCCGTTGGTGATATGGAAGATATATGAAGCAATAACAACGAAGCCAAAAAATAAATAAATAAATAAAATAAATAAATAAAATAAATAAATAAGAAGCTTGAGATGGTCAAAATATTCTACGGTGACATCACGAAATTCATCATCAAATTCCCTTGTTCATGTCCGAGTATTTTGTTGTTGCTTTTTTTTTTTGTTTTTTGCTGAAATTATTATTAAACTGTAACCATATTTGTTTTTTGTTCTGTATTATTGTTTTCAGTTGAGTTGAAACGAAAGGGCACGATGGAAAACCCATTGGTTGACAAAGGTCACGTGATGATCAGTTACCATGACAACGCCAAGCCAATGCTGCTGCGAGTGACGCAGAAGATGCGTGAGGCAGGACTACACATCTGGATGGAGGTTGACGACTCCTGTGAGTCTCCCCATGACTCTGGATACAGCTGGATCTGTTTGGGATGGGGAAGGGGTGAGGGAGGGCGGGTTCTCGAATGGCTATATCTCTTTATTAAGTCATTTTCCTCCAAATAAATAATAATAAATAAATAAAAATAATATTAAAAACTGGGTTCGCGTTGGCTTGGTTTTTGTCCACCTTTTGGGCATTTTTTACGAAATCACTCACTTTCTTCGGAACCCAACGAGTTTTTCTGAACATAACTGAGTCACACTTTCCTTTTTTGACTCACTTTCCTGAGAACCCAGCGCGAACCCTGTTAAAATAAACGTGCAACAACGTGCTATTTTCTGGACAGAATGCAAACATTGTCCCCGCTCTCCTCACCAACACTTGAGAAAAACCCTTAAAATATGGGTATTGCAGCATTGCATTATAATTCGTATATTTAACCGGGCAATTGAAATATATTTGCTTTTTTTTCAACGAAACGTCATGCGCAGGGTTAGTAGGTTGGCCCTGAGGGAATTGGAGGTGGGAGGGTGGGGATGGAGGTTGGGGAGAGGGGGGGTTACCACAATCAATACCCGAGTATAATAAGATAAAAAGAGAAGAAAAAAACTAGCTAACGTGTTGGACATTGATCAAGATATCTAAATGATTGTAATAATGCTGTGATCATTTTAAGTAGTTGTTCAAATAATTAGCACAGTTAGAGACATATTTTCAGCGCAAGGAGGGCTTGATAAAATGGCGGAAGCGATCGAGAAAGCGTCCTGTGTCGTTATATGCCTGAGTCAGCAGTACAAGGAGAGCCCCAGCTGCCGCTTAGGTACGGTGTCCAGACGGGAGGAGGGGGGAGGGGAGGGTGAGGGCGGCAATGATGGGGGAGGGGGGGTGGAGGAGATTTGGCGGAAGCGATCGAGAAAGCGTCCTGTGTCGTTATATGCCTGAGCCAGCAGTGCAAGGAGAGCCCCAGCTGCCGCTTAGGTACGGTTTCGAGTGGGGGGAGAGGGCGGGTGGGGGTAAAGGAGATGAACAGGGGTGGCGGATGGTGAGAAGGGGGGTGGGGGTTGCGGAGAAGGCGGAGAGTATCTGGATAGCCTCACACTTCATCATTTTCCCTAGCTGACAGTACAAGGAATGTCGGGTCACTGGCCGGGGTGTGGTCAGACCCAGCAAACATTTTTTTCTATATCTCATCTGTTACCTCTCTGAATCTCGCTTTGATCAGTTTAAGAACAGTTTTTGTGTTCAAACTGGCCTAAACTGGTCTTTTAAAAAGACTCTAACTTATAGACGAGATTGTCATTAATTGATTGTAATGAAACTGGTCCAAATCTCGTCTTCACAAAAGAGACTAATTCTAGATGAGTTTTTTTGTGAATTGTATTGGGGCATTATGAAAATTATTGGAATATTATGAAAATCAATATGATTGATTGCCCTGTATTGGAGCGTAGTTGGAAACCATATGTACTAACTAGCATTTTCCGTGTATTGGGGCGTCATTTCCGTTTTTTCTTTTGTTTTTTAGATACTAGATAGCAAATTTAGATATTAATAATTATTTGAATATTAAATTCTAAATTAAAATTAAGTTATTCATTTGATTTTAAATATTTGTTATTGTTTTAGGATACTGAAGTAATATTCTATGTAATAAATGTAATTGTAAGTGCTACATAAATCAATTTAAAATGCCAATAATAAATTCGTAATGCAAAAAAACTTTTGGGACCAAATAGAAATGTTTTATGGCTGGATATTATCGTTAACCGTAACGTGGTGTAGGGGTAAGGTACACGCGTTGCGTGCCAGAGGTTCCCGGATCGATCCCAGGTAATTATGAGTAAGTAATAAAAAAACCACTTGTTAAATCTGAGAACGTAAATTGTAATAATAATAACTGAAATTGATTTTTTTTTCTTTTTGGGAAGGTTTGTTTTTTAAGTTTCACACACACACAAAAAATTCTTAAAGCGTTTAAACCAGAAATGTTTACAGGGAAACTTTTCTAGAACTGATCACAAACTGGTTGCTACATTAACCAAGAAATAGCTGTGTTTCAGACATGTTATTCTAGAGCAGAAATAGACCACAAAAAGTCGTCTATACCTCAGTAACAAACACCTCTCGTTCTCGCCTGAAACTCGAAAAATGTTTGCTGGGGATGAGGGCTGAGCGTTAGGGGAAGGTGAGTGAGGGGGCGGTGGGGTGAGGGCTGAGCGTTAGGGGAAGGTGGGTGAGGGGGCGGTGGGGTGAGGGCTGAGCGTTAGGGGAAGGTGGATGAGGGGGCGGTGGGGTGAGGGCTGAGCGTTAGGAGAGGGTGGATAAGGAGGCGGTGGCGTGTGAGGGCTGAGCGTTAGGAGAGGGTGGGCGAGGAAGCGGTGGGGTGAGGACTGAGCGTTAGGGGAAAGTGGGTGAGGAGGAGGTGGGGTGAGGGCTGAGCGTTAGGGGAAGGTGGGTGAGGAGGCGGTGGGGTGAGGGCTGAGGGTTAGGAGAGGGTGGGTGAGGACGCGGCGGGATGAGGGCTGAGCATTAGGATAGGGTGGGTTAGGAGGCGGTGGGGTGAGGGCTGAGGGTTAGGAGAGGGTGGGTGAGGAGGCGGTGAGGTGAGGGCTGAGCGTTAGGGGAGGGTGGGTGAGGAGGCGGTGGGGTGAGGTACTGCCGTCGAAACTGCTGTCCGAATAGCAATCTGTATGTTTCGATTTTTTCACACACCGGCCTCCGCTATGCACTCATCCAAGGCTCTCTTGCTTTGGGAAGGGTTTGGTGGGGGGGGGGAGACGGGGTAGTTTCAATTTTTTTTACATTAACCACGTATAAGTTGGAGCACGGGAACTGCCAACCATAAGTTGTTGTTTTAATTTATTATCGGTAAATATAGATTCGCTTTTCTGTCTTTAAGACGCCGACCAGAGCAGCTGAGAAATTAAAAAAAAATGGAAGTAAACCTCAGGGATTTCTCATCTTGTAGTTGTGTACTTTCAGAGTGTGAATACGCGTCGAAGAGGCAGAAGCCGATCATTCCGTTGCTGATGCAGTATCGCTACGATGCGGATGGCTGGCTCGGCATCATAAAAGGCACTAAGCTTCACTTTGATTTCAGCGTGGAGGAGAAATTCCAGCTCTCACTGCAAGGATTGATCAGGGAAATAACTAGACTTGGTGAGTGTATCCACTATATATATGATGACGTCACTACGACGTTGGATAGATGTCGTACACGTCCTTGGATTTACGTCCTACAGACGTTGGTCAGACGTCGGTTGTTCGACGTCTAATGAACGTTGCGTAAAGGTTGCAAATGGAAGTCGAAGCAACAAAGAGAGGTTGAGTCCGATGTCTGTGTTTTCGGCATCTATTCAGCGTTTATTATTATTCAGGATAAGACGACGGAGAAAGTGGCGCTTTGGTTGAGACCAAAAAAAAACAAAAACAAAAAAACAAAAACAAAAACAACATATGAACATCGTTTGTCCAACTTCAATAAAATTGTATCGTGATGATGTGGCATGATGACGTCATCCCCAAGACAGAGGGAGAGTGAGTGTGAGAGAGCGAGCGAGCGAGTAAGGGAGAGAGAAAGATAGATAGATAAAGAGAGAGAGAGAGAGAGAGAGAGAGAGAGAGAGAGAGAGAGAGAGAGAGAGAGAGAAAATAATGATTGCTTCGGGTACCAATAAACAATGGAAAATAAAGTTTGTTTATTTTTGTTTAAAACTGTTGCATGCAAGGCTTAGGCACGTTCACTGTTTAGTCCCGCTCTTTGCCCTCGCACAAAAAGCGTTAGTAGCTCCCTTTGCCTGATCACACACTTCATTTTCTCACCCCCCCCCCCCCTTTTACTTACTAAACAGTGAACGAGCACGCTTTGCCCTATTGGTCCGTTACATGTGCTCCGGGAGTTGCTGCCCTTATTTAAGTCACCGTTGTTTTTGTTTTTGTTTTTTGTTTTTGTTTTCAAATTCCTCACTCAACGAAAGTACAGCAAAGCAAGCAGCAACCCGAGCAACGTGAAGTTTTTAATGTTCAGATACATCTACTGTATTGCTTTGTTGCTTTTCAGGAGGGCCTGCCGTACAAGCGGCTCGCGCTGTGGAAGCAGGGAGTACCGTACCGGAGCAGACGACCCAGGAAGTGAGCAGCGTGGATCCAGTAGCCCAGAATGACGACAGTGATGATAACGAAGGCGACGACGACGACGACGATCTCGATAACATCAGTCTGTCCTCAAACGCCTCCATAACGTCAATCTTCAAGTTAAACCTGGACGAAGGTTTGGAGAGAATTCGCGCCATTCTTAACAAGCTTCACAAGACGGAGAATTTCCTCACCGAGGAATCCATTACGGATCTGCTCTTCCTGCTTAACTGCACACCCAATCTGGATACGACGGGCAAGAGGGATAAGCGCGCGAGGCGTTACGTCAACGAAATGATCAAGCTCAAGGTCATGGACATCGTCACGAAGGTCACGCGCAAGTATTTTGATGACTCCCTCAAGGCCAAAAAGGCAGATGACTTCCCGTACCTTGTGGTGACCTTGGTGCTCAGTTTTGTCATGAATGCCACGAGTCTGAGCGTCAAGCTGTGTAAAGAGGTCGTGCGCACCGGTTACTATGGCGACATGTTCAAGCTCCTCGATGCTGACGTCATTCGACCGGAGAATAACAACATGTACCGCAGTGTGACAGGCAAATACGAACTCTGGGGTAATGTCGTCACAATTCTCATCATCTCTCTACAAATTACGATCCAGCGTTTCGATTTAAAGGAACAGTACCGAAACTGTGATGCCGTTCGAATTTTCGGCATGTACCGTAAAAGCGAAAATGAAATATTCAAAGGAATGGCAGAACTAGGCTTTGCCTGTGTGGTACTCGAGAAGGAGAAAGATCTTATGGTGATGGATACACAGGCCTTTACTACCTTCAAAGACATGGTGGAACAGGCCATGGAGAACAAGGACCAAAGCGGTGGGGGTTCGTTCGATATGGTCTTCCAGGTGGATCGGATCATTGATGCGCTCAACCAGCTTGCGATTAATGATGAAAACAAGGTGAAGATAGCAGAGAATGGCCTACTTCCGGTTTATGTGAAGTTATTGAATGCGGATGCGTGGGGGGAGAAAGAGTTGAAGGTTGCCACGAAAGGGTTGTATCTGCTCGCCTTCAAGGTCAAGGATAAACTACTAGCGGAACCCGGATGTGTTGAAGGTCAGTGACCTTTATCTTTATTTGATACCGAGTAAGTGGAAATTCGCAAGCCGCGATAAAGACAAGTCTGTAAAATGCAGAGATCGTTACAATAAATACCAGTTAAAATATTGCAGTGTTTGAAAGTATTAGAATCTGGTCAACAACACAAGGATTTTACAATGACTTGTGACCTTCTGTCTTCGGAATTCCTACCACCCTGTCTCAGAATTTGTTTTTTTTTAATCGGGCGATTTTAGGAAGATAAAATTTTATTTGCGAAGTGGTTCTGATTTGATGCGCAGGGCTGACACAGCTAGCGGAGACCAGCCAATACAAGCAGGTGCGGGACCAGGCTAAGGGCGCACTTTGGATCATTGAGGGAAAGATGAACGAAACGGAGGGCGCGCAGAGACCCAAAACGGCGGGTAAGCGTAAAGTGAGGGAAAGGGCACTCGGTTAATGAGGGGTAATCGCTAACGGTAGGTAAGGATAAAACGGCGGGTAAGCGCAAACGGTGGATAAGCGCATTTTATGGGAGAGAAGCCGGGGGGGGGGGCGAGGGGGGAGTTGGTCTGTGGCATCGGCACAGCGTAAGACCCGGCCACTGAATAACTTGAGGTTGCTGCAGCTGATCAGAATACTTCTGGGCTAAAACTGTTACTTCTCAAAGCCTAGTAAATGCTAATAGATAAAAGTAATCGCTAAATCAATGACGTCACCATTCACTGAAACACCACCACGGACAAAGACCCAGACGGCCCTGCCCCACCTACTCCCCCCCCCCCTCGGGCGTGCGTACTTTATGCAGGGCTCAAGTGCTCTAAACATAGAATGTATTTGTCACTGTTTACGTTTGAAGCGACAGAAGTGGGAGCAGGTGGTTGTACAATGGAGGGCGGTCACGTGATGATCAGCTACCAATGGGCGACCAAGCCGACTATGATCAAAGTGAGGGACCGGATGAAGAAGGCGGGGCTTCGCGTCTGGATGGACATTGACAACATGAGTACGTCATAATGAGGAGCTTGAGTATTTCTGGAAGTATGTTAGTGTGGTAGATAATTAAGCGTTTGTTAGAAGGAAGACGTGCATTTTTTTTTAAATTGATTAATTGATTAATCGGTTAGTTGTTAATCGATTAATCGGTTGGTTGTTAATCGATTAATCGGTTGGTTGTTGATCTCGCAGGCGGCTCACTGCTGGACTCGATTGCGGAGGCGGTGGAGAAGGCGTCCTGTGTGATTGTGTGCCTGACGCAGAAGTACAAGTAGAGCCCCAGCTGTCGTCTAGGTGCGGTGCTGGGGAGGGAAGGGGTGGGTGGACAGGTAGAGAAGGCGTCCTGTGTGAGTGCTGTCGGCTATGTGCGGCGCTGGGATGGGGGAGGGGGTGAAGGGTGAGTGCTGTCGGCAAGGTGCGGTGCCGAATCCAAGATTTCCGGAGCATTTTTTTATAGGACGGGGGTGGGGGGTGGGGTTGAGAATTAAGGGTCTGGATCATACCGTATAAATTGATGCCGGCTTGGAGAATATTATGCCCACCTTAAGGCTGCAAGCACATTTCAAACCCCCACCCCCAGCATCGACTAAAAGTGGAATGTTGTTTTTTTTTCAAAGCGCACTTACGCGAGAGCATGCGCAAACAGTCATTTGGTAAAAAATATTCCAAACTGGGGAGTAAATTATGGCATATAACAAGAAAACCCTTCAGCTGAACAGCAAACTTATAAAACTTAAAAATGAGCGGAGATTTAAATACAAGTAAAAATAATTAACTTAACTTAATAATGAAATTAATTATAATAAAATTAATATAACAATTAAAACAATTAATAATAATAACAATAGCAATAATAATAATAATAACAATAATAATAATAATAGTAATAATAACAGTAATAATAATAAATAATAATAATAATAATAATAATAATAATAATAATAATAATAATAATAATAATAATAATAATAAATTTAAATAAAAATAATAATAATTAATTTAAATAATAATAATAATAATAATAATAATAATAATAATAATAATAATAATAATAATAATAATAATAAATGATAAATAATAATAATAAATAATAATAAATGATAATAAATAATAATAAATAATAATTAAGTAATAATAATAATAATAATAATAATAAATAATAATAATAATATTAATAATAACAAAACAAAATGGCGACAGGGCAGTAATTTGCTTGATGTTTGACAGAGTGCGAGTACGCGTCGAAGCGCGGCAGACCGCTGGTGCCACTGCGCCTAGAGCGCGGCTACGAGCCCGACGGCTGGCTCGGCATCATCACCGGTACCAAGTTCAACTTTGACTTCAGTGATGCGGCCAAGTTTGAGGAGGTTGTGCCCAGGCTGCTGAGCGAGTTGAAACGCGTTGGTGAGTGGTGTCGGGCTGGGGGGGGAGGGAGGAGGGGGAGGGGGAGAGGAGGGGTTGAGCGGTGGGGGATGACAATTCCACATAGCCAAATATGACAGCAGGTCCTTTTGGACTTGTCAATGAAATGAGTCGGTGTGTTGTGCTGTTAGAGAATATGGGAGGGGGAGGGGAGGGGTGGGGTGGGGTGTATTTCCGGTCAACAAATTTTCCGACATTTCCATCGAGATTAACATTGCATAGTACAGAAGTACCCTTTGAATTTGTAAATGGTTTAGTTGAAATTAAGATGGTGTGATCGGTATTTACTCTCCGGTCATCAGTCTTTTTGTTCCTATTTGTACGAACTCCTGTTCTTTCAAACTAGATTTAAATACCGCAGTTTTCATCATTTTATAGTTGAGGGTAAAGGCTTATCGCAGTCATCTACTGGGGATGGCTCATTATGCGACTGGTCTGAGCAGCAGATTGTAGACTGGCTGAAAGAAATAGGTCTCAGTCACCGCGTAACGAAGTAAGTTTGACTATTTATTGCTCATTGAGACTGTTCAGTACTTTATAGGGTTTTTGTAACTATATACATTACAAAATCCCGAGAGCGGGCGGGGTGGGAGGAGGGGGGGGGGTCAAGTATCAACAGGTTACCATGTTATCATGCGTGTCCATGACTTCTTTAAACAAGCCCTAAACATAGAGTGCTA
Organism: Protula sp. h YS-2021; assembly: GCA_949752745.1. Classification (NCBI taxonomy): domain Eukaryota; kingdom Metazoa; phylum Annelida; class Polychaeta; order Sabellida; family Serpulidae; genus Protula; species Protula sp. h YS-2021. The sequence continues at coordinate 103,162,390 of OX457026.1, forward strand.
ATTTTAAAATTATACTCCCCTTTTTAGCCCAGCTTACGTTACACGTAAGCTGGGGTATTCCTATCGGTTTGCGGGCGGTGTCCGTTAGTTAGTTAGTTAGTTAGTTAGTTAGTTAGTTAGTTAGTTAGTTAGTTGTTTATTTAGTAAACTTTGGTTCAAAATGCATCTCCTCCTACAATTTTGATCCAATGTCATTTATTTTTGGTGTGAGGCATTCCTAAGGGGTCATGCATACGGCTTGTGCTTTTCTAGTCGATCGGATGATTTTTGAATTTTTGGGGAATTTTTAAAGAAAAAATTTTAAAATGTGTCTCCTCCTACATTTTTGACCCGATGTGATTTATTTTTGGTATGAGGCACCCCTAAAGGGTTGTACATATGGCTTGCACTTGTTTAGTCGATCGGACAATTTTTGTAGTTTTGGGGAATTTTTTAGGCAAAAATTTCAAAATATATTCAAAATGCATCTACTCCTACAAATTTGAATCGATGTCATTTATTTTTGGTGTGAGGCATCCCTATGGTGTCCTGCATGAGACTTGTGATTTTCTAGTCGATCGGGTGATTTTTGAATTTTTGGGGAATTTTTGAAGAAAAAATTTTAAAATGTATCCAGTCCTACATTTTTGATCCGATGTCCTTTTTTTTTTTGGTATGAGGCACCCTAAAGGGTCATGCATTCGGCTTGTGCTTTTTAGTCGATCGGACAATTTTTGTATTTTTAGGGAGCTTTTGAAGAAAAAAAACTTCAAAATGCATTTCCCCCTACAGTTTTGATTTTTCTCTCTCTCTCTCTTGTTTTTGGGTTTGAGGCATCCCTAAGGGGTTGAGCATACGGCTTGCGGTTTTTAGTCGATCCGACAATTTCTGTATTTTTATGGAATTTTTGAAGAAAAACTTCAAAATGCATTTCCTCCTACAGTTCTTATCCGATTTCATTTATTTTTTGTGTGAGGCATCCCTATGGGGTCGCGCATACGGCTTGTGCTTTTATAGTGGATCGGGTGATTTTTGAATTTTTGGGGAATTTTTGAAAAAAAAAAATGTATCTCGTCCTACATTTTTGATCCGATGTCTGTTTCTTTTTTTTTTTTTTTTTGCTATGAGGCACCCCTAAAGGGTCGTGCATATGGCTTGTGCTTGTTTAGTCGATCGGACAATTTTTGTAGTTTTGGGGAATTTTTTAGGCAAAAATTTCAAAATATATTCAAAATGCATCTACTCCTACAAATTTGAATCGATATCATTTATTTTTGGTGTGAGGCATCCCTATGGGGTCCTGCATGAGACTTGTGATTTTCTAGTCGATGGGGTGATTTTTGAATTTTTGGGGAATTTTTGAAGAAAAAATTTTAAAATGTATCCAGTCCTACATTTTTGATCCGATGTCCTTTTTTTTTTTTTTTTTTTGGTATGAGGCACCCTAAAGGGTCGTGCATACGGCTTGTGCTTTTTAGTCGATTCGGACAATTTTTGTATTTTTAGGGAGCTTTTGAAGAAAAAAAACTTCAAAATGCATTTCCCCCTACAGTTTTGATTTTTCTCTCTCTCTCTCTCTTGTTTTTGGGTTTGAGGCATCCCTAAGGGGTTGAGCATACGGCTTGCGGTTTTTAGTCGATCCGACAATTTCTGTATTTTTATGGAATTTTTGAAGAAAAGCTTCAAAATGCATTTCCTCCTACAGTTCTTATCCGATTTCATTTATTTTTTGTGTGAGGCATCCCTATGGGGTCGCGCATACGGCTTGTGCTTTTATAGTGGATCGGGTGATTTTTGAATTTTTGGGGAATTTTTGAGAAAAAAAATAAAAATGTATCTCGTCCTACATTTTTGATCCGATGTCTGTTTTTTTTTTTTTTTTTGCTATGAGGCACCCCTAAAGGGTCGTGCATATGGCTTGTGCTTGTTTAGTCGATCGGACAATTTTTGTAGTTTTGGGGAATTTTTTAGGCAAAAATTTCAAAATATATTCAAAATGCATCTACTCCTACAAATTTGAATCGATGTCATTTATTTTTGGTGTGAGGCATCCCTATGGGGTCCTGCATGAGACTTGTGATTTTCTAGTCGATCGGGTGATTTTTGAATTTTTGGGGAATTTTTGAAGAAAAAATTTTAAAATGTATCCAGTCCTACATTTTTGATCCGATGTCCTTTTTTTTTTTTTGGTATGAGGCACCCTAAAGGGTCGTGCATACGGCTTGTGCTTTTTAGTCGATTCGGACAATTTTTGTATTTTTAGGGAGCTTTTGAAGAAAAAAAACTTCAAAATGCATTTCCCCCTACAGTTTTGATTTTTCTCTCTCTCTCTCTTGTTTTTGGGTTTGAGGCATCCCTAAGGGGTTGAGCATACGGCTTGCGGTTTTTAGTCGATCCGACAATTTCTGTACTTTTATGGAATTTTTGAAGAAAAACTTCAAAATGCATTTCCTCCTACAGTTCTTATCCGATTTCATTTATTTTTTGTGTGAGGCATCCCTATGGGGTCGCGCATACGGCTTGTGCTTTTATAGTGGATCGGGTGATTTTTGAATTTTTGGGGAATTTTTGAAAAAAAAAATGTATCTCGTCCTACATTTTTGATCCGATGTCTGTTTTTTTTTTTTGCTATGAGGCACCCCTAAAGGGTCGTGCATATGGCTTGTGCTTGTTTAGTCGATCGGACAATTTTTGTAGTTTTGGGGAATTTTTTAGGCAAAAATTTCAAAATATATTCAAAATGCATCTACTCCTACAAATTTGAACCGATGTCATTTATTTTTGGTGTGAGGCATTCCTATGGGGTCCTGCATGAGACTTGTGATTTTCTAGTCGATCGGGTGATTTTTGAATTTTTGGGGAATTTTTGAAGAAAAAATTTTAAAATGTATCCAGTCCTACATTTTTGATCCGATGTCCTTTTTTTTTTTTTTTTGGTATGAGGCACCCTAAAGGGTCGTGCATACGGCTTGTGCTTTTTAGTCGATCGGACAATTTTTGTATTTTTAGGGAGCTTTTGAAGAAAAAAAACTTCAAAATGCATTTCCCCCTACAGTTTTGATTTTTCTCTCTCTCTCTCTTGTTTTTTGGGTTTGAGGCATCCCTAAGGGGTTGAGCATACGGCTTGCGGTTTTTAGTCGATCCGACAATTTCTGTATTTTTATGGAATTTTTGAAGAAAAACTTCAAAAATGCATTTCCTCCTACAGTTCTTATCCGATTTCATTTATTTTTTGTGTGAGGCATCCCTATGGGGTCGCGCATACGGCTTGTGCTTTTATAGTGGATCGGGTGATTTTTGAATTTTTGGGGAATTTTTGAAAAAAAAATAAAAATGTATCTCGTCCTACATTTTTGATCCGATGTCTGTTTTTTTTTTTTTTTTTTTTTTTTTTGCTATGAGGCACCCCTAAAGGGTCGTGCATATGGCTTGTGCTTGTTTAGTCGATCGGACAATTTTTGTAGTTTTGGGGAATTTTTTAGGCAAAAATTTCAAAATATATTCAAAATGCATCTACTCCTACAAATTTGAATCGATGTCATTTATTTTTGGTGTGAGGCATCCCTATGGGGTTCTGCATGAGACTTGTGATTTACTAGTCGATCGGGTGATTTTTGAATTTTTGGGGAATTTTTGAAGAAAAAATTTTAAAATGTATCCAGTCCTACATTTTTGATCCGATGTCCTTTTTTTTTTTTTTTGGTATGAGGCACCCTAAAGGGTCGTGCATACGGCTTGTGCTTTTTAGTCGATCGGACAATTTTTGTATTTTTAGGGAGCTTTTGAAGAAAAAAAACTTCAAAATGCATTTCCCCCTACAGTTTTGATTTTTCTCTCTCTCTCTCTTGTTTTTTGGGTTTGAGGCATCCCTAAGGGGTTGAGCATACGGCTTGCGGTTTTTAGTCGATCCGACAATTTCTGTATTTTTATGGAATTTTTGAAGAAAAACTTCAAAATGCATTTCCTCCTACAGTTCTTATCCGATTTCATTTATTTTTTGTGTGAGGCATCCCTATGGGGTCGCGCATACGGCTTGTGCTTTTATAGTGGATCGGGTGATTTTTGAATTTTTGGGGAATTTTTGAAAAAAAAAAATGTATCTCGTCCTACATTTTTGATCCGATGTCTGTTTTTTTTTTTTTTTTTTTTTTTTGCTATGAGGCACCCCTAAAGGGTCGTGCATATGGCTTGTGCTTGTTTAGTCGATCGGACAATTTTTGTAGTTTTGGGGAATTTTTTAGGCAAAAATTTCAAAATATATTCAAAATGCATCTACTCCTACAAATTTGAATCGATGTCATTTATTTTTGGTGTGAGGCATCCCTATGGGGTTCTGCATGCGACTTGTGATTTACTAGTCGATCGGGTGATTTTTGAATTTTTGGGGAATTTTTGAAGAAAAAATTTTAAAATGTATCCAGTCCTACATTTTTGATCCGATGTCCTTTTTTTTTTTTTTTGGTATGAGGCACCCTAAAGGGTCGTGCATACGGCTTGTGCTTTTTAGTCGATCGGACAATTTTTGTATTTTTAGGGAGCTTTTGAAGAAAAAAAACTTCAAAATGCATTTCCCCCTACAGTTTTGATTTTTCTCTCTCTCTCTCTTGTTTTTTGGGTTTGAGGCATCCCTAAGGGGTTGAGCATACGGCTTGCGGTTTTTAGTCGATCCGACAATTTCTGTATTTTTATGGAATTTTTGAAGAAAAACTTCAAAAATGCATTTCCTCCTACAGTTCTTATCCGATTTCATTTATTTTTTGTGTGAGGCATCCCTATGGGGTCGCGCATACGGCTTGTGCTTTTATAGTGGATCGGGTGATTTTTGAATTTTTGGGGAATTTTTGAAAAAAAATAAAAATGTATCTCGTCCTACATTTTTGATCCGATGTCTGTTTTTTTTTTTTTTTTTTTTTTTTTTTTTGCTATGAGGCACCCCTAAAGGGTCGTGCATATGGCTTGTGCTTGTTTAGTCGATCGGACAATTTTTGTAGTTTTGGGGAATTTTTTAGGCAAAAATTTCAAAATATATTCAAAATGCATCTACTCCTACAAATTTGAATCGATGTCATTTATTTTTGGTATGAGGCATCCCTATGGGGTTCTGCATGAGACTTGTGATTTACTAGTCGATCGGGTGATTTTTGAATTTTTGGGGAATTTTTGAAGAAAAAATTTTAAAATGTATCCAGTCCTACATTTTTGATCCGATGTCCTTTTTTTTTTTTTTTTGGTATGAGGCACCCTAAAGGGTCGTGCATACGGCTTGTGCTTTTTAGTCGATTCGGACAATTTTTGTATTTTTAGGGAGCTTTTGAAGAAAAAAACTTCAAAATGCATTTCCCCCTACAGTTTTGATTTTTCTCTCTCTCTCTCTCTCTTGTTTTTGGGTTTGAGGCATCCCTAAGGGGTTGAGCATACGGCTTGCGGTTTTTAGTCGATCCGACAATTTCTGTATTTTTATGGAATTTTTGAAGAAAAGCTTCAAAATGCATTTCCTCCTACAGTTCTTATCCGATTTCATTTATTTTTTGTGTGAGGCATCCCTATGGGGTCGCGCATACGGCTTGTGCTTTTATAGTGGATCGGGTGATTTTTGAATTTTTGGGGAATTTTTGAAAAAAAAAAATGTATCTCGTCCTACATTTTTGATCCGATGTCTGTTTTTTTTTTTTTTTGCTATGAGGCACCCCTAAAGGGTCGTGCATATGGCTTGTGCTTGTTTAGTCGATCGGACAATTTTTGTAGTTTTGGGGAATTTTTTAGGCAAAAATTTCAAAATATATTCAAAATGCATCTACTCCTACAAATTTGAATCGATGTCATTTAGTTTTGGTGTGAGGCATCCCTATGGGGTCCTGCATGAGACTTGTGATTTTCTAGTCGATCGGGTGATTTTTGAATTTTTGGGGAATTTTTGAAGAAAAAATTTTAAAATGTATCCAGTCCTACATTTTTGATCCGATGTCCTTTTTTTTTTTTTTGGTATGAGGCACCCTAAAGGGTCGTGCATACGGCTTGTGCTTTTTAGTCGATTCGGACAATTTTTGTATTTTTAGGGAGCTTTTGAAGAAAAAAAACTTCAAAATGCATTTCCCCCTACAGTTTTGATTTCTCTCTCTCTCTCTCTTGTTTTTGGGTTTGAGGCATCCCTAAGGGGTTGAGCATACGGCTTGCGGTTTTTAGTCGATCCGACAATTTCTGTATTTTTATGGAATTTTTGAAGAAAAACTTCAAAAATGCATTTCCTCCTACAGTTCTTATCCGATTTCATTTATTTTTTGTGTGAGGCATCCCTATGGGGTCGCGCATACGGCTTGTGCTTTTATAGTGGATCGGGTGATTTTTGAATTTTTGGAGAATTTTTGAAAAAAAAAAAAATGTATCTCGTCCTACATTTTTGATCCGATGTCTGTTTTTTTTTTTTTTTTTTTGCTATGAGGCACCCCTAAAGGGTCGTGCATATGGCTTGTGCTTGTTTAGTCGATCGGACAATTTTTGTAGTTTTGGGGAATGTTTTAGGCAAAAATTTCAAAATATATTCAAAATGCATCTACTCCTACAAATTTGAATCGATGTCATTTATTTTTGGTGTGAGGCATCCCTATGGGGTGCTGCATGAGACTTGTGATTTTCTAGTCGATCGGGTGATTTTTGAATTTTGGGGGAATTTTTGAAGAAAAAATTTTAAAATGTATCCAGTCCTACATTTTTGATCCGATGTCCTTTTTTTTTTTTTTTGGTATGAGGCACCCTAAAGGGTCGTGCATACGGCTTGTGCTTTTTAGTCGATTCGGACAATTTTTGTATTTTTAGGGAGCTTTTGAAGAAAAAAAACTTCCAAATGCATTTCCCCCTACAGTTTTGATTTTTCTCTCTCTCTCTCTTGTTTTTGGGTTTGAGGCATCCCTAAGGGTTTGAGCATACGGCTTGCGGTTTTTAGTCGATCCGACAATTTCTGTATTTTTATGGAATTTTTGAAGAAAAACTTCAAAATGCATTTCCTCCTACAGTTCTTATCCGATTTCATTTATTTTTTGTGTGAGGCATCCCTATGGGGTCGCGCATACGGCTTGTGCTTTTATAGTGGATCGGGTGATTTTTGAATTTTTGGGGAATTTTTGAAAAAAAAATAAAAATGTATCTCGTCCTACATTTTTGATCCGATGTCTGTTTTTTTTTTTTTTTTGCTATGAGGCACCCCTAAAGGGTCGTGCATATGGCTTGTGCTTGTTTAGTCGATCGGACAATTTTTGTAGTTTTGGGGAATTTTTTAGGCAAAAATTTCAAAATATATTCAAAATGCATCTACTCCTACAAATTTGAATCGATGTCATTTATTTTTGGTGTGAGGCATCCCTATGGAATCCTGCATGAGACTTGTGATTTTCTAGTCGATCGGGTGATTTTTGAATTTTTGGGGAATTTTTGAAGAAAAAATTTTAAAATGTATCCAGTCCTACATTTTTGATCCGATGTCCTTTTTTTTTTTTTTTTTTTTTGGTATGAGGCACCCTAAAGGGTCGTGCATACGGCTTGTGCTTTTTAGTCGATTCGGACAATTTTTGTATTTTTAGGGAGCTTTTGAAGAAAAAAAACTTCAAAATGCATTTCCCCCTACAGTTTTGATTTTTCTCTCTCTCTCTCTTGTTTTTGGGTTTGAGGCATCCCTAAGGGTTTGAGCATACGGCTTGCGGTTTTTAGTCGATCCGACAATTTCTGTATTTTTATGGAATTTTTGAAGAAAAACTTCAAAATGCATTTCCTCCTACAGTTCTTATCCGATTTCATTTATTTTTTGTGTGAGGCATCCCTATGGGGTCGCGCATACGGCTTGTGCTTTTATAGTGGATCGGGTGATTTTTGAATTTTTGGGGAATTTTTGAAAAAAAAATAAAAATGTATCTCGTCCTACATTTTTGATCCGATGTCTGTTTTTTTTTTTTTTTGCTATGAGGCACCCCTAAAGGGTCGTGCATATGGCTTGTGCTTGTTTAGTCGATCGGACAATTTTTGTAGTTTTGGGGAATTTTTTAGGCAAAAATTTCAAAATATATTCAAAATGCATCTACTCCTACAAATTTGAATCGATGTCATTTATTTTTGGTGTGAGGCATCCCTATGGAATCCTGCATGAGACTTGTGATTTTCTAGTCGATCGGGTGATTTTTGAATTTTTGGGGAATTTTTGAAGAAAAAATTTTAAAATGTATCCAGTCCTACATTTTTGATCCGATGTCCTTTTTTTTTTTTTTTTTGGTATGAGGCACCCTAAAGGGTCGTGCATACGGCTTGTGCTTTTTAGTCGATTCGGACAATTTTTGTATTTTTAGGGAGCTTTTGAAGAAAAAAACTTCAAAATGCATTTCCCCCTACAGTTTTGATTTCTCTCTCTCTCTCTCTCTCTCTTGTTTTTGGGTTTGTGGCATCCCTAAGGGGTTGAGCATACGGCTTGCGGTTTTTAGTCGATCCGACAATTTCTGTATTTTTATGGAATTTTTGAAGAAAAACTTCAAAATGCATTTCCTCCTACAGTTCTTATCCGATTTCATTTATTTTTTGTGTGAGGCATCCCTATGGGGTCGCGCATACGGCTTGTGCTTTTATAGTGGATCGGGTGATTTTTGAATTTTTGGGGAATTTTTGAAAAAAAAATAAAAATGTATCTCGTCCTACATTTTGATCCGATGTCTGTTTTTTTTTTTTTTTGCTATGAGGCACCCCTAAAGGGTCGTGCATATGGCTTGTGCTTGTTTAGTCGATCGGACAATTTTTGTAGTTTTGGGGAATTTTTTAGGCAAAAATTTCAAAATATATTCAAAATGCATCTACTCCTACAAATTTGAATCGATGTCATTTATTTTTGGTGTGAGGCATCCCTATGGAATCCTGCATGAGACTTGTGATTTTCTAGTCGATCGGGTGATTTTTGAATTTTTGGGGAATTTTTGAAGAAAAAATTTTAAAATGTATCCAGTCCTACATTTTTGATCCGATGTCCTTTTTTTTTTTTTTTTTGGTATGAGGCACCCTAAAGGGTCGTGCATACGGCTTGTGCTTTTTAGTCGATTCGGACAATTTTTGTATTTTTAGGGAGCTTTTGAAGAAAAAAACTTCAAAATGCATTTCCCCCTACAGTTTTGATTTCTCTCTCTCTCTCTCTCTCTCTTGTTTTTGGGTTTGTGGCATCCCTAAGGGGTTGAGCATACGGCTTGCGGTTTTTAGTCGATCCGACAATTTCTGTATTTTTATGGAATTTTTGAAGAAAAACTTCAAAATGCATTTCCTCCTACAGTTCTTATCCGATTTCATTTATTTTTTGTGTGAGGCATCCCTATGGGGTCGCGCATACGGCTTGTGCTTTTATAGTGGATCGGGTGATTTTTGAATTTTTGGGGAATTTTTGAAAAAAAAATAAAAATGTATCTCGTCCTACATTTTGATCCGATGTCTGTTTTTTTTTTTTTTTTGCTATGAGGCACCCCTAAAGGGTCGTGCATATGGCTTGTGCTTGTTTAGTCGATCGGACAATTTTTGTAGTTTTGGGGAATTTTTTAGGCAAAAATTTCAAAATATATTCAAAATGCATCTACTCCTACAAATTTGAATCGATGTCATTTATTGTTGGTGTGAGGCATCCCTATGGAATCCTGCATGAGACTTGTGATTTTCTAGTCGATCGGGTGATTTTTGAATTTTTGGAGAATTTTTGAAGAAAAAAATTTAAAATGTATCCAGTCCTACATTTTTGATCCGATGTCCTTTTTTTTTTTTTTTTTGGTATGAGGCACCCTAAAGGGTCGTGCATACGGCTTGTGCTTTTTAGTCGATTCGGACAATTTTTGTATTTTTAGGGAGCTTTTGAAGAAAAAAACTTCAAAATGCATTTCCCCCTACAGTTTTGATTTCTCTCTCTCTCTCTCTCTCTCTCTTGTTTTTGGGTTTGAGGCATCCCTAAGGGGTTGAGCATACGGCTTGCGGTTTTTAGTCGATCCGACAATTTCTGTATTTTTATGGAATTTTTGAAGAAAAACTTCAAAATGCATTTCCTCCTACAGTTCTTATCCGATTTCATTTATTTTTTGTGTGAGGCATCCCTATGGGGTCGCGCATACGGCTTGTGCTTTTATAGTGGATCGGGTGATTTTTGAATTTTTGGGGAATTTTTTTTAAAAAAATAAAAATGTATCTCGTCCTACATTTTTGATCCGATGTCTGTTTTTTTTTTTTTTTTTTTTTTTGCTATGAGGCACCCCTAAAGGGTCGTGCATATGGCTTGTGCTTGTTTAGTCGATCGGACAATTTTTGTAGTTTTGGGGAACTTTTTAGGCAAAAATTTCAAAATATATTCAAAATGCATCTACTCCTACAAATTTGAATCGATGTCATTTATTTTTGGTGTGAGGCATCCCTATGGAATCCTGCATGAGACTTGTTATTTTCTAGTCGATCGGGTAATTTTTGAATTTTTGGAGAATTTTTGAAGAAAAAATTTTAAAATGTATCCAGTCCTACATTTTTGATCCGATGTCCTTTTTTTTTTTTTGGTATGAGGCACCCTAAAGGGTCGTGCATACGGCTTGTGCTTTTTAGTCGATTCGGACAATTTTTGTATTTTTAGGGAGCTTTTGAAGAAAAAAACTTCAAAATGCATTTCCCCCTACAGTTTTGATTTTTCTCTCTCTCTCTCTCTCTTGTTTTTGGGTTTGAGGCATCCCTAAGGGGTTGAGCATACGGCTTGCGGTTTTTAGTCGATCCGACAATTTCTGTATTTTTATGGAATTTTTGAAGAAAAACTTCAAAATGCATTTCCTCTTGCAGTTCTTATCCGATTTCATTTATTTTTTGTGTGAGGCATCCCTATGGGGTCGCGCATACGGCTTGTGCTTTTATAGTGGATCGGGTGATTTTTGAATTTTTGGGGAATTTTTGAAAAAAAATAAAAATGTATCTCGTCCTACATTTTTGATCCGATGTCTGTTTTTTTTTTTTTTTTTTTTTTGCTATGAGGCACCCCTAAAGGGTCGTGCATATGGCTTGTGCTTGTTTAGTCGATCGGACAATTTTTGTAGTTTTGGGGAATTTTTTAGGCAAAAATTTCAAAATATATTCAAAATGCATCTACTCCTACAAATTTGAATCGATGTCATTTATTGTTGGTGTGAGGCATCCCTATGGAATCCTGCATGAGACTTGTGATTTTCTAGTCGATCGGGTGATTTTTGAATTTTTGGGGAATTTTTGAAAAAAAAAATTTAAAATGTATCCAGTCCTACATTTTTGATCCGATGTCCTTTTTTTTTTTTTTTTGGTATGAGGCACCCCAAAGGGTCGTGCATACGGCTTGTGCTTTTTAGTCGATTCGGACAATTTTTGTATTTTTAGGGAGCTTTTGAAGAAAAAAAACTTCAAAATGCATTTCCCCCTACAGTTTTGATTTTTCTCTCTCTCTCTCTCTTGTTTTTGGGTTTGAGGCATCCCTAAGGGTTTGAGCATACGGCTTGCGGTTTTTAGTCGATCCGACAATTTCTGTATTTTTATGGAATTTTTGAAGAAAAACTTCAAAATGCATTTCCTCCTACAGTTCTTATCCGATTTCATTTATTTTTTGTGTGAGGCATCCCTATGGGGTCGCGCATACGGCTTGTGCTTTTATAGTGGATCGGGTGATTTTTGAATTTTTGGGGAATTTTTGAAAAAAAAATAAAAATGTATCTCGTCCTACATTTTTGATCCGATGTCTGTTTTTTTTTTTTTTGCTATGAGGCACCCGTAAAGGGTCGTGCATATGGCTTGTGCTTGTTTAGTCGATCGGACAATTTTTGTAGTTTTGTGGAATTTTTTAGGCAAAAATTTCAAAATATATTCAAAATGCATCTACTCCTACAAATTTGAATCGATGTCATTTATTTTTGGTGTGAGGCATCCCTATGGGGTTCTGCATGAGACTTGTGATTTTCTAGTCGATGGGGTGATTTTTGAATTTTTGGGGAATTTTTGAAGAAAAAATTTTAAAATGTATCCAGTCCTACATTTTTGATCCGACGTCCTTTTTTTTTTTTTTTTTTGGTATGAGGCACCCTAACGGGTCGTGCATACGGCTTGTGCTTTTTAGTCGATTCGGACAATTTTTGTATTTTTAGGGAGCTTTTGAAGAAAAAAAAACTTCAAAATGCATTTCCCCCTACAGTTTTGATTTTTCTCTCTCTCTCTCTCTCTTGTTTTTGGGTTTGAGGCATCCCTAAGTGGTTGAGCATACGGCTTGCGGTTTTTAGTCGATCCGACAATTTCTGTATTTTTATGGAATTTTTGAAGAAAAACTTCAAAATGCATTTCCTCCTACAGTTCTTATCCGATTTCATTTATTTTTTGTGTGAGGCATCCCTATGGGGTCGCGCATACGGCTTGTGCTTTTATAGTGGATCGGGTGATTTTTGAATTTTTGGGGAATTTTTGAAAAAAAAATAAAAATGTATCTCGTCCTACATTTTTGATCCGATGTCTGTTTTTTTTTTTTTTTTTTTTGCTATGAGGCACCCCTAAAGGGTCGTGCATATGGCTTGTGCTTGTTTAGTCGATCGGACAATTTTTGTAGTTTTGGGGAATTTTTTAGGCAAAAATTTCAAAATATATTCAAAATGCATCTACTCCTACAAATTTGAATCGATGTCATTTATTTTTGGTGTGAGGCATCCCTATGGAATCCTGCATGAGACTTGTGATTTTCTAGTCGATCGGGTGATTTTTGAATTTTTGGGGAATTTTTGAAGAAAAAATTTTAAAATGTATCCAGTCCTACATTTTTGATCCGATGTCCTTTTTTTTTTTTTTTTGGTATGAGGCACCCTAAAGGGTCGTGCATACGGCTTGTGCTTTTTAGTCGATTCGGACAATTTTTGTATTTTTAGGGAGCTTTTGAAGAAAAAAACTTCAAAATGCATTTCCCCCTACAGTTTTGATTTTTCTCTCTCTCTCTCTCTCTCTCTTGTTTTTGGGTTTGAGGCATCCCTAAGGGTTTGAGCATACGGCTTGCGGTTTTTAGTCGATCCGACAATTTCTGTATTTTTATGGAATTTTTGAAGAAAAACTTCAAAATGCATTTCCTCCTACAGTTCTTATCCGATTTCATTTATTTTTTGTGTGAGGCATCCCTATGGGGTCGCGCATATGGCTTGTGCTTTTATAGTGGATCGGGTGATTTTTGAATTTTTGGGGAATTTTTGAAAAAAAAAATGTATCTCGTCCTACATTTTTGATCCGATGTCTGTTTTTTTTTTTTTTTTGCTATGAGGCACCCCTAAAGGGTCGTGCATATGGCTTGTGCTTGTTTAGTCGATCGGACAATTTTTGTAGTTTTGGGGAATTTTTTAGTCAAAAATTTCAAAATATATTCAAAATGCATCTACTCCTACAAATTTGAATCGATGTCATTTATTTTTGGTGTGAGGCATCCCTATGGAATC